>JAJIBD010026742.1:0-28859 GCA_021461705.1 Cryptotis parvus
ACCTACAAGCTGTTCACTCGAGTCATCCTGAACAGGATTGGCAGAACATTAGATGAAGGACAACCATGCGAGCAAGCAGGCTTCGGAAAGGATTCAGCACAATTGACCATATCCACAGGGTAACCAAGCTCATTGAGGTTTGTAGGAAGTTCAAGATTCTGCTCTGTCTCACGTTCATTGATTTACAGAAAGCCTTTGATTCTGTGGAGACTGAAGCGGTCATTGAAGCCCCTAGCCAAACAGGGCATTCAAACCCAATACATCAAGATCCTTCACTAAGCTCTAGTACGGATTCGCAACCAGGATCTCACCATTCTACAAGGAAGTGATGATTGATGTCAAAGAGGGGGTTCAGTAGGGTGATACCATTTCACCAAAACTCTTCAGCACCACCCTCGAGAACATCATGTGACAATTAGAATGGGAAGGAATGAGAGTGAAGATAGATGTTTGGAAACTACACCAACTGCTTCACTGATGACATCATTCTAATAACACCAAACATTAGCCAAGCGGCACAAATGCTGGCTGACTTTGACCGAGAATGTGGAAAGATAGGTCTGGCTGAACCTCAACAAAACAATGTTCATGAGAAATGAACTAGTTCCTGAGGCCCCGCTCACTCTCAATGGAACAACCATCTCTGAATACAGCAGTTATGTGTACCTAGGTCGAGAAGTCAACATGATGAATGACCTAAAACCTGAGCTGCGCAAAGGAGGAAGAGAGCAGTATCAATTGCCTTCAAAAGCATCAAGTAATAGTGAAAAAGACAAAAGAACCTCCGACTCTGGGCACATCTCTTTTTGACTCCACTGTTCTCCAATGCACTAACATACGCCTCAGAGACCTGGGCCCTACGAAAGCAGGATGAGAACGCTATTCTGGTCTCCCAAAAGGGGAATCGAAAGAGCTATGCTTGGAATATCATGCCTCACTCAAGTGAGAGAAGGAATCCAGAGTTCAGGCCTCCATCGCTGTTCCAGAGTCAGGGATGTCAAGGCATCGAAAATCTGATGGGTTGGACATGTAATGCGATTTGGAGACTACCTCTGGACTAGAGCCGTTACTGACTGGATCCCACGGGATGTCAAAAAGACCACGTGGCCGCCCACCTACAAGATGGTCGGACTTCTTCGTCAAGACCATGAGCGAAGCGGTTTGAGGCTCTTCGTGTTCCTGAAACAACCAGATGCCATTGGGCTACACTGGCATGTAATAGGGTCCAATGGAAATGTTACTGGAGCCCGCTCGAGGGAAATCAATGCACAGTGGGATGTCTAATGATCTAGTCTAGTGATCTAGAAAAGTTATGCCTGATTCCAACACATGGCAAGCACGTTAGCTAGCACCTCGAGACTAGCTAACATGATACACATGCTAGGGCATTGCACACGCTCTAAGGTTTTTAATAATTTTTAAAGGGCAAAAATTACTCACTGAACTTTTCAGAGAATTCTTAGGCAAGCTGCCTGTCTAGGCTGAAGGTTAAATACTGTGCGATCCTTCCACATGGATAGCACAGTTTTCATCAGAGAATAAAAATGAATCTTCTGGTTGAAGCATATATAGTCCCTGGTACTATCTTGATAAATCTAAAATGATCATTGTCAGGTGCTAAGAAACAGAGCGAAAAGACAGATAGGCAGGGTGAATACAGAGAAGGAATTCGGTGGGTCACATGACATTCCTGGACCTCCCTTATGGACTCCGTTATTTTTTGGGTTGTGGGCGGCTCTTCACATGGTGGGAAATGCATGGCAGCTGCAAACCACCTGCATGGGTTTCTCACTCCCTCCCTGGGTTGGACAAATCCAGATCAGTATGTGCTAGTTTTACCTCTGAGAGGGCAGAGCTTGAATCCGAGATAAACTGGTAATACTTTTTTATTGTAGTTTGAGGTACCTCTGTAAAATGAAAGGAACTGTGGCTCTCACTAGATTCTTGCTGGGTTTTGTATTTATAGACTTCTGATCCTAGATCTTCTGATGCTTTATGGGTGGATAAATCCCCACAAGCTTTTATGGAGATTATAAAATGCTACATATTTTAGGGAAGGGAACACATAAGAGATATAAGATCAAAGGCCCCTTTCCCTTATATCCTATCCTCTATTGTCTCAGTGGCTGCCTTCATTCAGCACAATATATTCTTGCAATTCACAGTACTATTTCTCCTTCTTTGTTATCAAGTACAACAATCTTTTGATGAGTGTGTGTGTATACGCACACATATCACACACTTATATGTACATATAGTTCTAGTTTGAGACTGTATATAGATACCTGGGTTATGCAAGATAATTGCAATTGGTGCGTTACAAGATTCTCATAAATTATAATTCTATTTTAATGTTCTGTCTTTGTGTCACACCTGGTGGGTTCAGGGCACCACATGTGGTGCTGGGGATAGAATCTGGGTCGGCTGATGGAAGCAGGAGTCCTACCCATTGGAGTATCACTCCAGCTCTAGAATTCATTCTTGATTAAAACACTTCCATATTCAATAATAAAGATGTATGAAAAAATTAGAGACAACTGCTACTCTGCCTGGTGTTGGGATAACTTACAGAGTCAAAACCAGTTAGAGCAGCATTCAGCGATCCTACTGTTTACTATTTTCTTGTTTTAGTTATTCTTAGTTCTAATAGCCAATATCGTCATCAAATCATTTTGCCAAAATCTTCCAAACTTAAAAGCCAAGGTTTTCTATAGCTTGTTATGCACATATTATTTCCTGCTAAGTATTGTCTACCTGTTTTAAATGTCCCCTAACACATTTTTTATTTAATTAATATCCATATATCCATTCACTCATTCACCCAACCACCCACATCCATCCATCTGTCCATTCGTCCGTTATTCTTCCTAAAAGCTCATTAACAATATCACATACATAACTTTTCTCTTCCAACCATAAAGAAGAGCAATTTCTATACTCTCTCTGGTCCCTTTTGCTCTTATTGTGCTTGATTTATATTATATTGTGATCCTATAGCTAGGTTTGTTTGTACTCATCTTATATCTTGCAGTCCAACATACTACCTGGCACCCACAGGTATTCTAGAGGGTAGCCTTTCCATTGTTGTTCTGAACATGGTTTCTTTCACTTGAAAACTTGTTTATGTTTAAATCTCTGATACATCTTTCAGAAGAAGCTAAGGTCTAGATTGTGAGGAGTGGACAGCGTGACTGCTCAAAGCTGGGGTGCATGTGTGACATGCGGAGTGAGCTGATTACCCAGCACCATACGGTCTTCTGAGCCACCGAACTCTGTAAGTGTGCACCCATCAACCATAAAATACACAAAAATACAATCAGCACCACCACCACTACCACCACATAAAAGATGTGTGTTAGAAGTATATCATGTTTATTATTACAGCAGAATTCTGTTTGGTCAATGGTAACCTTACTGGGTTAATTTCTATGAGTTTGCTTTTTTTTTTTTGCTTTTTGGGTCACATCCAGTGATGCTCAGGGGTTTCTCCTGGCTTTTGCACTCAGAAATTACTCCTGGCGGTGCTCGGGGACCATATGGGATGCCAGGGATCGAACCCAGGCCGGCATAAGGCCGAGCCGCATGCAAGGCAAATGCCCTACCCGCTGGGCTATCGCTCGGGCCCGAGTTTGCTTTTACTTAAAGAAAACTGCTCTTGTAAGAACTTTCTGTTTTATTACAATGAAGTAGAAAGTTTTAACTTCTGAAAGGTATCTTCAATAATTATTATTTTGCTGAATAATATGGAGATATTTTTAAATTTTGTGACAAGCAATGAAAAATGTCCCAAATAATTTACATGGATTATATCATTCAGTGTTCTCTAAAGGTTGTAATATATCAATAAAGAGAATAATACATTACATCAATAAAGAGAATAATAAATTAAAAAGTTGAAATCCAAAGACTTCTACTATTGAGAAAAGCAACATTGTTGTAAGGCAAGGCAAGGCAGCTAGAGTTGATTTAAACTGCCCAACTTCAAAAATAATGTACAAAGACATTTTAAAGACAAATTATGTTTAGTTAATCGGAGAAAAAAATGTAAATTTAGTAGTTTTAAGCAAGTTATTCTAAATGCACTTTCCACAGCTTTAAAGTGATATTAATCAAGTCAATCTTGAAAAAGTCTGTCTTTTAACAGAAGTATGACCTTGGTTTTCATACTTACGAGATAAAGAAATATACAGGATTAGTAAAGTTATTGAAGGTATGCTAAATGTACTGTTAGACAGTGATTAACGAAATTTGCTTCAATTTTTTGCCCTTTGAAGGTCATATTTAAAAATTTCAGAATAGAATGAAATTCTTTAGGTGAAAGTTAAAGTGTGTTGACTTATTTTATTCTAAATACAGGTTATAAATAAATGGTCACTTTTGATATTCAAGGCAACATTCATTCATTACTAAAAAGAAAACTAGAAAAATGTTCTCACAAATTTGAGTATTTCTTACACTTATGAAAACACCCCAATTATAATCACTACCATATTATTCTTAATTTGGAACATTTGGTACTATGCTAAATCAAATAAGACCTGGGGATAAATAAATTTGCTTATATTTTAAATTCGTTTATAAAGTGTATTTGAGTTCCTTCTAGGTTCTTTCCATATATTCAGTTACACAGATACTGATTGCATCTCATGGCTGTCTGAGGCCACCCGTGTTTACCCTCCAGCTTAGGCTGTTTGTCAGGTTCATTCCCATGATGTTACTCAGAGGAGGAGGAGGTTTATCTCCTTGCTGAGGGGTCAGGAACTGCCTTTACATCCCTTGGCCCCAACTGAATTGTCTCCTATGTCATCTTAACTTCCTGAGACCTTATTCCTATTCCAAACTGTAGGACATTTCTTGGTATAGACTTTTGAATCATGTTTTTTTCCTTTCACAAATTCTTCTATGCCTCACCACATTCAGCAGGCCTATGGGAAAATGCGTCCCAAATGTGAGCCTTTTCTGTAGACAGAAGCTCGCTAATCCATTTGCCATCTCCTTACTGACACAGAGAAGCATTTCTCTTCTCTTGATATAGGAGGGTCTCGGGTGGACAGACTGGAACATCAGGACTGACGTTAAAAAGCTGGATAGAGCTTTTAGGTATGATGGGATGCTATGGGGAGGCATTAACCCACTCCCTGTGCCTGACCAATCTGTGTGGTGGTAAAGACAATAAAGGAATTAATGTCAAGATAAAGGTGAAAAGGCCTTCCAAGCAGAAGTAATAGCACGGAGCAGGAGCTATACCAGAGAAAGTTGGGCCGGAGAGATAGCACAGTGGGTAGGGAGTTTGCCTTACATGTGGTGGACGTACGTTCGATCCCCAGCATCCCATATGGTACCCTGAGCACTGCCAGGAGTAATTCCTGAGCCGAAGAGCCAGGAGTAACCCCTGAGCATCGCCAGGTGTCACCCAAAAAGCAAAAAAAAAAAAAAAATCTACAAGTAGAATTTTAGAGTTCCTCTAGATGGCCAAAATATATGAGTAGGGGATATGTCTGAAATGAAGCTACAGTGCTAAGAAGAATCCAGAGTCAACAGGTGTCCTGTGGTCAAGAAGAAAAGGTTCTTAACATTGAAATATTTCCCTGTACAAAGAATGTGTGGTAGCAAAAGTAGGAAGGGGCATTCAAAATTCATCAGGAGAGTCCATTTTCTTATTTACATTACTGGCTCGGTTACGTACACAAAGTAGACATTTAATAATTACTTGTTGCAAAAATGACCCCAGACCCAGATCAATGACTTCAAAATGAGCCTTAAAAAGGCAGAGAATTTCCAAATCATCAACTCATTGATTCTCCAGGTTAATTTGCAGGTCTAGGGTCATTGGTTAGGTTGTGTATCTGGGCAGTAGTTTAGAAGGAAATCCAAATGGAAAATGTTATTGTGGCGTGAGAAGAGAGGGTAACTGGCTGTAGCTTATTAAGTAGGAACTGAACTCCTCTCTTTACTGTTAAGCCTAGTTACTGAGAAACAAACAAATGAAACCATATGTTCAGACACAAGCACACACACTCAAAACAGGCACTAAAACATGTCGTACACAGCGTCATCATTTTATGAATGTATCATCAGTGGAAATATAAAAGACTTTCTAATTTGAGCATTAATAAGCTGTTAAATTCCCAGTCCCCAATAATACACTGCTTTATGCCTTACATTTCTGCTTCTATAGTTGGACTCTTTAAACAAACAAAATCTAAAAAGCAAGGCACCATAGTAAATACTTAGATACAAATAAATAGACTCCTTATTGGAGAGAATACACATGTTCAAATGAAGAGGTTCAGGGTGATAGTTTCATTCCAGAGGAGAAAGTTATGGAAGAGGAAGGATGAGGAAAACGTGCACTTCCCCAAAGTATGAAAACAGTCTCCTTAGAGGGATGTCAGATTAGAATCTCATGTCTCAGTGAATGTTTCACTCACAGTCAGGAAAGCAAGACCTTTGGTAAATGACAATGGTTAAAAATATGATGCATTTGGTGTATGCTATTAAAGGATGTGATAGGTATTTTTAATAGAAATTGCACCGAATCTGTGCAGTGCTTAGGGCTGTCATTTTGACCATATTAATCATTCCAATCTGAACAGAAATGAGTGTACATTCCCTGTGTCTCACTTTCTTTCTTTCAGCAGTGACTTACAGTTTTCTTTCATTTATTTTAGCTAGTTTCCAGGTGTTTGAGCTTTTGAGGCAAAATTATTAATGAGGCTTTTTAAAAAGTTCCATCATATCTATTTTTTTGGTCTACAAACAGGAATGCCATGGATTTCTGTGGATTACTTTTGTAGCTTGCCACATCACTGTACATATTTTATATGACGTAAGGACCCCTTCCCCAACCCCAACAAACAGTGAAAGCAATCCTAGGAAAGAGATGATGGGCTTTACTTTTCCCAATTTTAAATTACACTATAAAGCTATAGCAAATAAGACAGTGTGTTACTGGAATAAGGATAGACTCTCAGACTAATGGAGAGAGCAGAGAGACACCAAGGTACAACAATTAATCTTTGACAAAGGACCTAAGAGTATGAAGTGACTTACAACACTACTATTATACTATTAATTAAAGGCTTATAATTGTAATTACAATTGTAACCATAGGATTAGGGTTTATTCGCTGTAATTTACAACACGATTTGAAGCTTTCACAACACAGTTATTAGGGCTATCGTAAGTCATGATTTACGATACTACTAATGGTACAGTGCACACAGTGTTCCAACACCACTACCTCCACCTCTCAAGGCTCCCTCCTCGGCCCCCAGCCCACTGTCCTGCCACAGTGAGTTGAGTTCTCAGGCTCTGCTGCCTTTGGTCATTTATTTTTCCTTACTGTGCTTCTTTACATCTGCCTATGAGATCATTCCATATCTGCTCCTCTCATTCTGACTGACTATACTCAGCCTGATCCCTTCAGTTCAATCCACATAGCAGAAAATATCAGTATTTCATCTTTTGTACCTGAGTAGCATTCAATTGTGTTTTTAAACACCTCAGTTTCTTTATCCAGTCATCGCCTCTCATCAGTTGGGTTGTTACCAGATTTTGTCTATTGTAAATATTGCTGCTCAAGATGAGCGCCTTCTATTGAGAGCATACAACCTACATGGCAGAGCCTGGCAAGCTACCTGTGTTTTATTTGATATGCTAAAAACCCAGTTAACAATTATGGACCTCATTCCCATGACCTGAAGGAATGGTTTGAGGCTCTTCCTGTCCCTGGAGCAAGCAGATGTCCTTGGGCTACACTTGCTTGCCAAACCATATATTCAGACACAACATATGGACGTATGGAGATGTTACTTGGTGCCCGCTCGAGCAAATCGATGAACAGCGGAAGACAAGTGATACAAGTGATACAAGAAATATTAGTACAATGAACACAATAGAACAATTGTGTTTTGGAATAGAGTATTTACTGTGAATACCTAGAATAGTTTTGTAAATCTCAGTGAATAAATCCTAATCCTAGATATTGTAAGTCATAATGAATAGTATAACAATAGTATATAAATCACAATTTAAAGGGTGGTTCTTTTGAGGAGCTCAGAAGGGTTTTGCATAGGAAAGGATGTAGTTTGGGGACAGGGCAAGAAAGAGATTAGGGATAGATTTATAAATCTCACTGTATGACCCTTATCACTAAGAAAAAGAGAGCTATGAAAGGAAGAGAATCCCACAGAAAAATGATACTTCCGGGACAGCAGAAGCATTCAGCTAAGAGTCTAGTGAATTACACTGAAGCCAGAAATGTTACCTTTAAAAAAGTTCAATTCTTACATCTGAAAGATTTATTATATCTTGAAACCTGACAACCAAGGAAATAGAAAAGCAATTTTTCATGACAGTGAAAGCGAAATCAAACAAAATCATCAGGCACTCCTACATATTCAAAAGATCTATCGTATGTGTAAATTCCTACTGCACCCTAACCGCCTATATATAAAGAAGCTGGAAAAGTCAAGGCATATTTTTGAGATAAAAGTTACTGGCAATCTGTTGTTTTCGCCTTTTTAACTGCTGTTAAATCATGCCTACTACAAATTAACCTATTACCTATTTAACAGAAGTGAATGCATATGCTCAGAGAGAGCCTGGTTTTTATGGAGACAGTTATGCATAGTTATAAAAATAAATATTCTAACTGTTGAAAAACTTAAAAAACTCAAAAAGTGCATCTAAAAACCTAAGGTACACATACAGAATAATCTCTGGCAGGGATTTCCCAAGTGGTACTCAGGGAATCTGGGGGTCAATCCCAGCAGTTCTCAGGCAACTGGGCCAGTGGCTTGGTGCTAAGATGATGTGGTTCTTGGGTCCTGTAGCTTGCGAAACCCCCAAGGTACCCCATGGTGCTGGGCAGGGTGCTCTAGTGCCATACTAGCTGACACTAGACAGTCCATGCGGTGCTGGAGTTTGAATATGCAAAGCACGTGCCCTCATCCTGTACTTTCTCCCCAGCCCTGAACTAGACAGATACGTTCTGCTTTGTACAGCATCAGAACCAATTCTGACTTTGAGACAGAATATGTTTTGGCCATAGAATAGACATTCTAGCATATGTTCGTTCTCAACGAAATTGATACCGAATGTACTGCTTACTTATGCTTTCAGTAAAAATGGTAAGACTCTGAGATAGAGTAGGATGCTTCGGTCAGTTATAAAATAAAAAGACGCTATAGCCGTTTTGACAGTGGAAATCATATATGTTACACTCAACAGAATATCAGCTGCCTTCTACGGAAGCTCTTAAAACTCCTCAACTTGACACATACTCAAATCACTGACATAACATTTAATTGAGCTGCTGCTCCTACATCTTATTTCACAGGTCTCTTTAGTCATTGAATAGGCTCTGAGTTCTCAACACTTGTGGGATAGGATTCAAAGTATGGAAAAAAGAAAAAAGCAAACCATTATTCCATAAATTAGCGCTAACAAATGAAATTCTAATGCACTATAATAGTATCAGTCAATTTATGACTTGTAATCTAGGGCAAAATCCTTATTGGAGATGATGTGACTAATCCTGATGATATGTATTAATGTCAATTACAAATGCAGAGCATTAATAATAGATCTCTTTTTTGGCTCATGAAAGCAATTGAATCTGTTGCTTTTGATTTAAATCACATTTGTTTTTACACAGATAACTTTAAGAACTCAAGTACATTTTAGTGGACATAGTACATGTATGTGACTAGTCCAAATGATTTCTGACATACGTGAAGGAAACCGTTAGCAGCAGAATAAAAGGCCCTTCAGAGGCATGGAAAGACCCACCTGGTGAGCAAATCTGAGCCCTGTCCCCAGGTGAACCCCACTTCCCAGCAACAATGACTGACTGTGCTAGGCAGCACGGGTGGTCCCTGTCACTACAAGGCCTAAGTAGCTCTGAATTCTCGGGTTCTAACATGGGGCTGCTCAGCTTTGCTGGCTGAATTCTGCCAGAGTGGTACGAAGTCCACTGAGCACTGGGAGGTGCCTCTCCCCATACAAAGAAACATTCGTCATAAAGAAAGTGAGGATCTTTCATACCTCATTAATGAAGTCCCCAATGTCCCCAGGATGCGGGGCTGCAGATCTGACCGGGTACTGGGGCTCAGCGTGGATGGGTCTCTCATCTAGCCGTCGATTCCTACAGGCTTGATGGCATCAGGCTCTACGGTATCAGGCTGCTGAAGCTGGCTCAAGTCATAGTCCTACAAGATAAAAATGAAAAAAAAATCATGGTAGATGGGAATAAAGATGGAAAATTATAACCTTTGTTTTGAAACACATACCCAGAATGCATAGAAATGAGTAAAATTTAACATAATGGAAAAGTTGCCACTGTGAGTTTTTCATGTTATGATTAAATATTTCTTTCACACAGCGATCTCTTCTCTGTTTTTCATTTCTACAGTCTGTGCTCCATCTGCTTTTCTATGTTCCTCATCAGTTTCCAATGGAAAACAGCAGTGAGACGAGGTCCCACTGTAAAGTGATTAAAACATCAACTACAAAATAGAGCTGTGGCATAGAAGTAAAGGCAGTGACTTTAGTTTGATGGGGTTGGAACATACTGTCCCTCTTACGGCATCGCATCACAGCCACGCGTGATAGATTTATCCCGTTCTGTGCTGAGGGGTCACTCCTAACAACGTGCAAGGGACAATATACCTTGGGGTATATACCAGGGACAATATGCTGCGGTCTGCGGCAAGTAAGGCTAGTAGGCAAACAAATTTGCAAAAAGTCTCTCTCTCTCCCCACCCCTGCTGTCACCCCCATGTTCTTCCCTGAACTGGGTAATAAGCCTCCCAAGGAAAGGCCCCCTTGTACCAGAAGGGAAAAGCATGCTTATTAGGAGACAATGACTTTGAGGCCACAGTTTCTGTACAAACTTTCTTATACAAACTCTCTTCCTACTCATCACTGAACCATTTACTAGCCCTAGTAAATGGTTGTTCACTCACAATTTATTGTTTCTTTGTCTTAAAGGAATAAAAGATCCCCACTGTGGTCACTTCTATGTATCTTCATTCTCTTACAAAGGCTCCAGAGAACATCTGAAAATTAGGTAAAATGTGGTCTTCTCTTATTAATCTTTGTTTACTTCTTAGCTCAGTTAGTAACCTAAGAAACTAAGAAAACATTTTACTCCCCCTACAACTTTTTAAATATTAAAACAAATATATAACAATAAGATATAGGCCTATTTTTCTTTCTGTAAAGGCCAAGTCCATCAAAGCCAGTCTTCACTTCTCCCCTCCTGCAATGCTCCTGTAAGAGCAAACTAGGGTCTGTGGACCTAGCCTGTTATTTGTCTCAAAGAATAGACCTTGGCATTTTCAAAGGGGCATTTAAAACAATAATAACACAAAAAAAGAGGAAGGCTGTGCCCCAGAGACTCTAAAGGCCACAGATCTGGTCTTCACAGACGAGACTGCCAAAGCGGCCCTTGCCAGGTCTTGCGGATTCCCTCCCCTCACAGCCCTGTGGGAATATCTTGGAAAGCCGCCTGCCAGTTTCAGAGGGAGAGCACTACTTCTAAAGCGGGTGGGCCCCTCCCAACTATTTTCAGCTTTAGCATTAGTCAGATGGACAAGAATGTATAAAAATCCTGACTGTAATGTGGAAATGCATCTAATTTCTAGGTTGAGACACATAGTTTGTAGTTTTCAAACCTCTAAGTTGTAGTGAGATAAAATGTCACATCGCCAGCTTAACCAAAGTTCCTAACCAGAATTCAACATTTAACATTTTTCTCGTATCCCCTCCACTCTCCCCCGCACAGCTATTTTTAGTTTGGGAACATGAACCCAGAGTTTAACATATAAGGCATATGCTTTAGTGATGGCCCACACTCCTGGCCTTTTGCTATTCATTTCTGTTTGGGTCATGAGACTCTGTCTAAAGTCAGCTTACTAGGGCTGGGGAGTTAGTAAATAGGTTAAGGTACTTGCCTTGGCATGAGTAATTTGGGTTTGAGGGCCTTCACCACATATAGATCGTTGAGCAGGGTGTAAGCTAGCTAATGAGGCCTCTAATCACTACAGAAATAAAGAACGAATACAGTGAAATAAAATTGGTTTAACACTGCAGGGGCCAGGAAGACCCAGGGTTCAGGGGCACCTGCCTTGCATGCCCAGGACTGGAGTTCACCACATGACTCAGCTCTTCCTTTCCCAGTGCCCTTATGGGGTAGTGCTGGAGGAAACCCAACACCGCCAGGTGTGGCCCTCTTGGTCCCTGGCATTGCCTGGTTAATTCAGGTTCAATCACTGAGTACAGCACAGTTGGCACAATATCCCTGAAAGGGGTACTGGATCCCGTAGGTATTTCTGGGGAGGTCAAAATCAGTTAAACAAAACATACTAAACAAACAAGAACCAAAATATATAAATCCCCAAACAAAAACTTCTCTAGAGGTTTGGATTTACTCAATGGTCACTGGCTATGTTTTAGATGATTTATGCACAGGCTTTTTGCATAATCCTCTGAACAATACTTTGCATTTTATTATTCTTATCTACAGATTTATGAATAGTCTCATAATACTCAAGTAACTACTCCATGTTCTCTGACCATCTAAGACTCAGAGATGGACTATGACTTCAAATTCATGAAACTCTTGGGGCCAGAGTGAGAGAGAACAGAGGTAGCGCATTTGCCTTGAATGTGGCCAACCCAGTTTCGATCCCTGGCATACCATATGGTCTCGAACACGACCGGAATATTTCCTGAGTGCAGAGCCAGGAATAACCCCTAAGCATCAATGGGTGTGACCCAAAAAGCAACCCCCCAAAAAATAGAAAAAACAATAAAAGAACCAAATTCATGAGAGTCCCAAATATATAAATTCAAAAAAGTCTGAGCTATTAGGCTGAATTTATTTGGTGAAAAATATACACTGGTGGAGGGATGAGTGTTGGGACTCTGTATGACTGAAACCCAACAACGAACAGCTTTGTATCTGGGTATCTCACGGTGAGTCAATAAAAATGAATACATTTTGGAAATTAAATTACTAAACCATCTAGAAAGAGAGAGTGTGGAGGCATCGGAATATGAGGCATCAGAATATGATTCAAATAACAAAGGAGACAAAGTATCTTAGGGATAAGGCATCTTAGGGATAAGGGATATTTCTTATTCCTTTAGAACAAACTTTGAAGAATGATTTATTATGTTTTTAAATAAAAAACAACTCAGAGAGATGGAGTAACATGACCAAGGCCACGGAGCACATGATTCAGACAGGAACTAAAACCCAAGTCAGTCTGTCTTCATTATGTTGATCTTCAACTGAAGTTTCTTACAAGGGTCTAGACTAATCCACTGTTCAAAGCTTGCCACGGAGTCAGGAGGATGGAGGTGGGCAAGAGCAAGAAGAGCAGAGAAGGGTCTAGTACTACAATGATAGTTGGAAATGATCACAAGAACTAAGTGCTGAGCGTATGTAAAGGAAATATATGGCACCTCCTCAGTATTGCCGAGTCCAACATAGCTCCTAGGGTTTGCTCACGTGTGTGTGTTGGGGGAGGGGCACAAGCTAGCCAGACTTGGAGTGGGCATTTGGGCTCCTCCTCCCATTCTTTTGGTGGGTGTGGCTGCGAGCTCCCAACAACCACAGCTAGCAAAACACTCCAGACCCACAACTGTGCCTGCATTCGGCTGCTCTGCAACCGCACAACAGTTAGACAATGATGGAAGTAGGACCAGGTCCTTATCAAGATCTTTTCACATTTATACACTATGTACAGTTCTGAGCCAGGTTCTAGCCCTGGCCCGTCATCCCCATGAGCCTAGCAAGAAGCCAGAGGAACCCCCCCATACCAATAGGTCAGTCACTATCAACATCTAGACTCCACAGCTCCTCAGAACTCCACCCAGAGAAAACCAGATCTTTCCCCATTGAGTTTCATCAGTAAATGCTTGAGATGAGAGCCTTCTACTGAGAGTATACCACCTACATGGCAGAGCCTGACAGCTACCCGTGTTTTATTTGATTGCCAAAAACCAGTAACAATTATAGACCTCATTCCCATGACCTGAAGGAATGGTTTGAGGTTCTTCGTGTTCCTGGAGCGAGCAGATGCCCTTGGGCGACACTAGCTTGTGACAGGACATATGGAGATGTTACTGGTGCCTGCTCGAGCAAATAATCCATGAACAACAGGAAGACAAGTGATACAAGTGATGCCCCAAAGAGGAGGGCAGGAGAACCAGAGGGAGGGAGAGAGAGAGAGAGAGAGAGAGAGAGAGAGAGGGGGTTATTAGAAGGAAACTGGGTAGGGTGGGAGGAAAACTGGACACTGGGGTTGAAATGGACATGGTGAAGGGAAGGGTATCAGAGCACTGTATGGCAGAAACCCATTCATGCACAACTTGGTAACTGTGTATCTCACTGTATCACTGTCTTCCTGTTCATCATCTATTTGCTCGAGCGGGCCCCAGTAATATCTCCATATGTCCTGTCTCATGCAAGTAGAGCCCAAGGGCACCTGCTTGCTCCAGGAACATAAAGAGCCTCAATCCATTCTGGAATGAGGTCTATAGTATTACTGGTATTTGGCATATCAAATACAACATGGGTAGCTTGCCAGGCTCTGCCGTGCAGGTAATATACTGTGTATACTGTGTATCTCATGATGATTTAATTGAAGTTGTCAGACACACCCATCTTGTACACTCCCCAATAAAAAAAAATCCTTTACCAAGAAATTCAGTGACCTGACTGGTGCAGATGCTAAGGGTAAAGGCAGGTAACAAAGGTGATATGGGTAGTATGAAATGTGCCTATCTGTCACATTAGACTATGACAAACAAGCGCACTAAAACTTGGCATACCACATTAAACTTGGTATATCACATTGTCTCCTATACCCAGTGAGGGGCCGACTTCAGGTTTGAGACTTCAGTATAGGACAGAGAAAACCAACAGCCTGAACTAAGGCATGGGGGCGCTGCTTGCTCTTGTCAGATGTAGTCTTTATGAGCAGCCACAGAAAAATGAGTGAAAACATCTTGATCTTGCACAAACATGCTCCATTTAAAATCTCATAGAATTTCTAAGTTTTTTTTATAGAACTTAAGTAAATGCATAAAATGCTATAACAGCTGTGAAAGCCTTAGAAATGTTAAAATGTTAAAATAAAAGGATGGATTTATTTGGTGAATTTTGAATGCAAGCTCACTAAGTAACATGCCTTGCCAGAACAGGTTTATGTAAGCACAACGGAGAGGGTAGAACACAGGAGAGGAGCCTGTAATAACTATTGATACTATTTGCACGGAGGGAGAAGTGTGGTGCTTTCTTGATGACATTTTAGCATATATTTTTATACTTAGGGTATAAGGTGTTTGACTAGATGCATAATAGATGTATGAGCTACATGAACTAAGCTACTGAATGTTATGTTGAAGGATGGTTTCAGTCTGGTGATAGAGACCATGATAGGCCACCAAAGGAGCAAGTGGTCCCTTCTATATCACAGGATTCTGTATCCGCATACAGAGGACTTTTCTTGGAATAATCAGAGATGAGGGAGGCATCGAAGTTTTGCTCTTGCTACACAATGGAATACTACGCAGCTGTTAGGAAACGAAGTTATGAAATGTGTCTATAAATGGATGGACATGGAGAGGATCATGCTGAGTGAAATTAGCTAGATGGAAAAGGACGGATATAAAATGACTGTTTTTTTTTTTGCGGGATATAAAAAAAAAAAAAACATGATACCAATATCCAAAAGCCAGACAAAACATGGATCAGGCGTTGTCAGTGGGTAGAACCTACTGCAAATGTGTGTGAGTCTGAGGTTAGGCAATACAGAGAAGGAACAGTGTACATGAGTATTGTGAATTATTGTAAATGATAATACCAGCATAGAACTGAGCATTGAAATTAGCCAAAAGGATATACATGATAACTTCTAACTGTATGTATTGCAAGCCACAATGTGTAAGAGAGAGAGAGAGAGAGAGAGAGAGAGAGAGAGAGAGAGAGAGAGAGAGGGAGGGAGAGAGAGAGAGAAGTGAAAAGAGATGGGGAAATCATGGGACATTGGTGGTGGGAAATGGGCACTGGTGGAGGGGGATGGGTGCTGGAACACTCACTGTATGACTGAAACCCAAATACGAACACTTTTTTTCCTAGTCGGAATCCTTTATTTGAGCAGCCAGCTGCCCCACCTCTATGGCTCCATGTGCTCTGCTCATTCCTGAGGTTTTCTGCGTTGCTTTCAGCACTCACTCCCGCTTCAGCTCCATCTCTGCCAGACTCGGCCTCTTCTCTGCGCTCGGCGTCTTGCCGTTCTCCTTGCTCTTCACACTCCCGGCACTGGACCCCAATGTGGCAGCGACTCCGCGGCCAAATATGAACGCTTTTGAAACTGTATATCTCACAGTGGTATAATAAAAAAAATAACCAAAAAAGTTTGCTCTTCTTTATCAAGGCCCTGTAAGACGCTCTCAGACATGGGGGCAGAGCTGCTCCTTGCTCTCCCTGTGCCCCGCTCATGAGGTGCCCGGGAGGCATGGCGGGTTCTAGCCCTGGCCTGCCACCCCAGCAGAGCCTCACAACAAGCCAGATGACCCTCAGATAGTGATAGTGATCAAGGCCCTGTTTACTCTCATCAGGACTTCCCTCTCGTCCACAACTCCACCCAGCAGACCAGACTATCACAGCCCGGCTCGCACGGCTGCTAGCAGCCACGCAGTTCATCAATAAATGCTTTTTATTTAGAGATGACTACAAGAGTATGCCACCCGACGGCAAGCCTGGCAAGCTGCTTCGTGTCGTATTTGATATGCCAAATACCAGTAACATTTATATTAGGTCATTCCCATGACCTAATATAATGGTTTGAGGCTCTTTATGTTCCTGGAGCAAGCGGATGCCTTTGGGTTCTACAAGCATGAGACAGGACATATGGAGATATTACTGGTGCCTGCTCTAGCAAATAGATGATCAACGGGAAGATCGTGGATAGTGATCAAGGCCCTGTTTACTCTGATTTCAGCTTCCACTCTATAGAAAGTTTAAATACATTTTTATTGGTTTGAAGAGTCTAAATGGTTTCTAAGAAGTGAATAACTTTAGACACTGGCATTACTCTGTGGACAGGGGAAGATCTCACAAAACCAAGCTGAAGCTCTGATGTCCAGTCGAGGCGGCAGCTCCATCCTGGCTACTACACTGTTTTTCTGGAGTTCTAGGCCAACACATTTGTTTCGGCTTTTTTAGATTAGATTTTCATAGGCTTTTCTGACTTCCTTAAAATCATAGAGCAGGTCTGATCTTAACCTCTTCTTGGTTCTGTACAATTCTTTCTACCACTGATTAGTTGTTGCTAACTAGTCTATTGAATTAAGTCACCTAAGCATCCAATTCAACTCCATTCCACTCCATGGCAGCATTTCACATCAGCAGGGAGGGGAAGGCCCTGCCCATTGTTCAGGCTCACTGCCACGTGAGTATCCCTACTACAATGGAAATATGCCACTTGCACAGTTACAACACTACGAAGTATCTTATGGAAGCAAGAACTGAATTAGAACGGGGTATGCCCAGGAGAGATATAATACAGGGCTTAAAGCACAATCTTGGCAAGTGTCTAACCTTGTTGGCTCAATCCCTGAGACCACAGGGTACAGCACTTGGTCTCCTGAGCACCACAGGGTACAGGCCACAGAGCCCCTAAGCACCAATGAAAGGTTTGTGTAATTCCCAGTGCATCGAACAGCCAGACTGACTGACTGAGACCTACCAGAAGGGTACATAGGCCCCCTGGGAACTGCCTGGAGACACCCGGCCAAAGAAAACAGAAACAAAAACATAGGGTAGGGCTTGTGGATAGTTTCCTCTTCTCAAGTGCACACAGAGGATACAAACATCAGATGGCGGTAGGAGCTGTAGCTGCTGTATCCTCAGGCAAGGGGGAGAGGGTCTGCCTCCATCGGAATTACGCGGCAGAGTTACTGACCTGAGGTTCAATTTTAAGCCTTCTGATAAGGGGGTCACTTTATGTGAACCCTCCTAAATTATATATCTTTACAGTCCCATAAATGTTGTACTTAAGCACACAAATTACAACATGTAGGATGAGCAGAATAAAGAAAATTACAGAAACCCCCAAAATTCCTCAAGGTCATCGGGTTCATGGTCCTATTTCTGTCGTCTATAAGGAAGCAATCCTAGGTCTGGGGAGATGGCGCAAAGGGTTGGAGCAGAAACTTTGCATGAGGGAGGTCAGGTGAGATCTCCAGCTGGGCCAGGGCTCCCAAGAACAGCCAGGAAATACCTCTTGAGCACTAAACTGAGAGCAGGCTCGACTGGAGCTCTCTCTCTCTCTCTCTCTCTCTCTCTCTCTCTCTCTCTATATATATATATATATATATATATATATACAATTAGCAATCCAAGATAGTTTTGCTATTACCTAGGCACAAGTTTGTTTTACTTTTTTTTTTTTAAATTTTGTAGTGTGATAGATGTTTTAACTATATTGTGGTCATGACTTTGCAAGGTACACAATCATCACATTATTATACCCGAAACCGATAGTATACATTAACTTAAGATATTTATAATACCTCAATTTGAAAAAAAAATCCTAAAAAATCCTTGCAGACACCTTTCTTATTTTAGCATTTTTACTTTTTGTATTGCACTTACATACATATTTATCTATGAGGATACTCATTATATATATAAAATGAGTCTCCTTAAACATAAGAGTGCAGCTAGTGGAGTTCCCAGTGATCATTATTTAGCAATAAGATGTGTTAAGATTAAAGAATAGTCTGTTTTTAGGGAGGAGGAGTTTTTAAAAATTTTTTTGATTTTTGGCAGGGCTTACTCCTAGATATGTAGACGGGGATCATTCCCGCAGAGCTCAGGCAAGCATAAGAGCCCAGGTCAGCTGTGTCGAGACAAACACTCCCTTTGCTGTACCAGCTCTTCAGCCGCGGAATAAGGCATTTTTTAGATTCATTATACTGCATATTAACAAAGTATGTATACGTAAATAGTTTTTATATTCATGGGCGAGAATCATATCTTGCTTACTGAGATTATTATGTTTATTTGGTTACTAAAAGTCTCTAAAGAAAAGTGGATCTGAAAATTCTTGTATAAGCATCAATCTTTAAAACACAAAATTCCCAAAAAATTTAATTTTCAAATAAAGGCCGAGGAAAATCTTCCCATAATGTTTGGAATATACTATTTGGAAATGACAATTAGTATTAGACATGGGATTAGGGCTTTTAAAAATATTAACATTGCAACTAACAAAATACTTCTTTTAAAATTATGATTTAAAAATATGTTAGAGAGTACTAGAGAGCTAGCAAGAATTTGGTAGCTAAAGTTCTAATTCTTGTTGAATCTTTCTTTGTGGACTCCACTGACATGCAATGATTTCTAACTGGTTCAGAAAATGATCTACTAAATCTACCTTAAGGCATTTGCTTATATTTAAATAAAATAAAGTGCTGTAGCAGTATGAACTAGAATTTTAGACTTCAAGGCAAAAAACATCAGAAAACTGCATTGCTGATAGACTATAAAAATACCATACAATAAATCTGTGCTAGAGAGTGATGAAAACATTCATTTACTATTTCACAAGTGCTTAAGGAGTGCTTACAGACTGCCAGATGCTATTTTCAGCTCTAAGAAAGTGTGAGAGAAACCATCCTCTACCTGGTGCCCATCAGCTCTCAGATTTTATGTTAGGTCTTTTCTCATCTGAGATCTAATGTCCTTTAAGCAAAATCTTTGAACTGGGTCTACATCTTAAAATTCAAATTATTGTCACCCTCAAAGAGGTTGAAGATTTGCTCAGGTTGTGGAATGATTGTTAGAAATGGTGTAGAATTGGGGCGAGCGGCAGCCCAGCGGGTAAGGCGTTTGCACTTGATGCAGCAGGCCTGCCGGCCGGGTTCGATCCCGCATCCCATATGGTCACCGAGCATAGTCACTCCTAAGTGCAGAGGCTGGAGAAACCTCTGAGCATTGCTGGGTGTGGCCCAAAAATAACAAAATTGGCAAAAACACAAACAAACTAAAAAAAAAGGAAATGAGTAAGTGAGACCACCCAAATAACTGAATAGCGCTACATCTAATTGCACCACTGCATGCATGCATCTATAGATAGAGCTATTGATGTGTGTGTGTTTGTCTATTTTGGATTATTTGTGATGTAACAGTTAGGAAGTGGGGAACAGGTCCACTTGTTCATGTTGGTTAAAGCAAGTCTGGTTGAGTTTTTATTTTTTTTTGTATCTTTCACTTAGTTCCAATAAGCCTCAAGCAGCCTGGCGGAAAGGCAACATCAGAGGCCTTATCTGTCGCCACTAGATAGAACCAGTGATGAAACACCAGCTGGTTTTGCTATCTTGGAGGCAAGGGCTAGAGTGGAAAAATTTCTTTGTTGTATGAAGGCAAGTAGCTTTCAAATTCTATATAGATAAGAAAAACAATTTTATTGTTTAGATAGTGATGGAGAAATAAAATTGCTAACAGGCAAGTCAATGGTTGAAATTCTAAAGGAGGGGAAAAAATTACCTAGCTAAAAGCTGACTGTGGCACAAGTAGAGAAATTTCACAGACAGATACTAAAGGACTGGAAGGGAAGAGAATATTATTACACACTCTATGGCTCTGGCATTAAAATAATGGAATAAAATAGTGATAGGGTGTCAGCACATTTACCATACAATTGCTGACAAGAGAAGTCAAATACTTGCAAACTTTATGTAAATTACATTATGACCTGATTTTCTTACAGCAGAATATAGTTATGCTGGTGACTATCTACACAAGCTGAAAATGATGTGAAGCTAAGAGTAGATTCTATGGATTATTAAGGCCCTCAAAACATAATTTGCTAAAAGCTTTCTGGTTTGAATCATCAACCTGAAAGAGATAAGATCACTTGAGGACAGATGAAAGACCTCTCTGTGTTGCACTTAATTTCTACCGAGCCAGGTTCCAGCTTCCCACTGGAGAGGTGGAGTCTCCATTAAGGAGCACATCAGACTTCTGCTCCTGGGGGCTAATTGCTAATGCTATTCTGTCACAGCTTCTTTCAAATTCAGATTTCAGAATTGTGAATGAGCTGGAATTCTCTTCTTTGGCACCAAATGTAGCTGGCTGTAGAAAAGGAACTGTTGAAATTATACCACAACTCATTTCCTATTGTAAAATTACAGCATCTTCTTGGGAAAGAGATGCCACAAAAACAGTTCAAAAAGGAGGTTTAAGTCCAGAAACATTTTCTTTTCAGGCTCTCTTGAGACACTGGCTCTGTTACAGACCTCATAGAACTTTTAATCTCAAGTTTTTTAAAAAAGACATTTTATAGGAATGAAAGCGAGATAATGTGAAACTACTGCAAAGGCGTAGAAAATGAAGATATAAGCAGTGTTTGAGGGTTGCGGCTGGAGACCTTTCAGGATGCTGCAGGACTCCAGGAGTAAGGCTGTGATGGCTACTGAGTTTTAATGTCCCTTGCCTTTAGTTGAGGAAGCACAAAATCTTTTAGGGCTGGGGTAGGGAGTTTTGAGGTAGAGAGCAGCAGTGCAGGAAGGACAACTCATAGTCTTCCTAGACCCCAACCAGCCCAGCCGAGAGCTGGAAACCAAATCCACTCTGAATTCTGACATCGCTCTCCATAGCTACTCTGTAGAAAGACCTGCTGAGACCCACCAGGTGAGATCTGAAGCCCAGAGGACCCACCAGGTCTATCAGAAACAGGCCCAGACTTGGAGTGTGATTCTTAGATTTAATCGCTTTCCCTCCTAGCTTGGAGACACAGGGCTCTCTGAGCCACCAGCCTTAGGGAGCTTTCTCCCCTCACAGAAAGATAATGATTCCGCGACACCTGAAATCTAGTTATATTCTAACATTAGTAATTTCCCCACATTTTCACGGCAATCTAGTTATTACCTTGCATGGATCAGACATATTTCTTAGCTCCCTCCTCCCAGCATTTTTCTTTTTGGTAGACAAGAAAAAGCAACAGCCTAGTACCTAAGTGGATCATCGGTTGCACACTCTCATTCTAAGCTCCGATTTCTCCTTCAAAAATGTAAAAATGTAGGGCAGGAGGCGTAGCCCAGCGGGTAGAGCGTTTGCCCCGCAGCGACTGGCCTCCGGACTGGGTTCGATCGGCATCCCATATGGTCCCCGAGCACCGCCAGGAGTAATTCCTGAGTGCAAAGCCAGGAGTAACCCTGAGCATTGCGGGTGTGACCCAAAAAGCAAAAAAAAAAAAAAAAAAGTAAAAATGTTCCCATTTAGATGACATCCTATTTTGGAGGAAGCGTTATAATACATAATAAAGAAAAAGCAACATGTAGTTGGAATCTGGTGCTAGAACATCAATATATTTCATTACTTCTGTCACTTCCCTTTGGAGTTTTCTAAGAAACGTAGTTTTGCTTTCTACTAGACTGATGAATAACAATACTGCAAAGGGATCAGAGCTCAAAAGCTCAGATTCTGAAATCAGAACAGCTGGATTTAAATTCTAGCTTCACCATATGACTCTGGGTGATTTGGCCAACCATGGATTTCCTGTGAAAATATGGAAGAGTCAATCTCTGGAGAAAAAAACTAATGATGGGATCTGTCTATGGAAGGGTCAGAGCAAATATTTTTAGGCTTTAGGGGGTTGATATCTGTCTCACAAGTTCTCAGATCTTCCACTGGGGAGAGAGAATGGACTGCTGACTACTGTGCGCTTACATGGTAGGCCTTGTTTGGGAGCCCAGTTTCAATTGCTGCCTTGAATGTTCCCCCAGGACCACCAGGTGTGATCCCCAAACGCGGGCCGATAGTTGTACCTGGTGTGGTCGAAAAATACAAAATAAAAAGGGAAAAAATAACACTTTTGCTGTACTGCAGTACATGAAAGAAGCCCAGGTAACACACAGGCCTGGGGAAAAAACTGTATTTTCAACAAAATAGGTAACATGAATTTGTTCGGTTCCCAGTGCTCTGGAATACCCTTTAAAATCCCTCACAGAACTTGCCCTGCAAGTGGGTGGCGCAGGTTGGATTCCACCATCCCTGCAGGATCAGAGTTCTCCAGGAGTGATCTCTGGGGTGCAGTGGTAGGGGTAAGATCTAAGCATTGTCAGGCTGATCCCCATGACACAAAAGCAAACACACAAAAATACCACTTTTTCTGTCTGGTTTGCACAGTGCTAACATACACAGCATTCAAATCATTATCCTGTTACTTCCAGCGTATACAGCATTCTATTACTCTCAGACTCAAATTCATAAGCTATTCTTATCACAACATACTATAAAATCAGGGAGAACATTAATATGAATTCCAGAAAATTTTGTTCATTTCCTAGAAGAAGGAAGCAGCAAATAAAAGTCACGTAAAAAGCACTTATATATGCGTACAAGTATGCAGTGCCCAGAGGGGAATGGCACCGACTAGTTCAGGCGTCCACAATGCCTGCAGCCTTACTCACGCTGTCACCTGGCATGAGAAGAGCAGAAACAGAATGACAACCTACTAGCCCGGTCCCAGCGGAATTTTCCTCCTGTGACATCAATCTCATTATTTCAATAATTAATATAGGCTAGTGTTTGCAGGTAGAAGTAAATGGATAAATAACCTGGAAACATAATTAACAGTGTACTTTCAGCCAACAGCAAATATGTTGAAAGTTTCTCCAGGTATGTCAGATTTAGCCATCTGTTAGTGTGTTTATCAGCACAATGTGCAACAATTATTCCAACAATTATTGCAAAGGTCAAACGCCCCATGCTAAATTACCTAGCTTTACTTTCTGCTTGGGTATGAGTTGGAAGCTTGGTCAACCATAAGCAAATTATTTGCTGAAAGTGGCGGGAGTTCAGACTCCCTTGGTTCCCTGCTCCCCTCTCCCACTTTCCAGCACAAGCAGCGATCCCTGAATCAAGAAGTGGCTGGCTCAATGGCAAGTGGTTGGTCTGACATAGGCCTTATTTCTGAGGCATTCGGTCTGGATTTCAGATTTTTAGTTTCTACTGCCTGCTCAGATAATTTTTTAAAGGTACTTTGGCTGCTCACATTGCATCCCAAGACTCAAATTTTGTTGATGTCAAAATGTGCTCAGTTCAACTTTGTATCAATGAATCTTAATCAGCAAATACTTAATCAATAGTTGGAACTTATTCTTTGCCAGTTCTAAAGTCATTACTTGTGACCATCTAATAAACTGTGGTATTTGCCCAACTTCATTAACACCTTCTAATAACTGTTCCAGAACAGCATGACAGAGTTAAAATTTCTGTCTCCTGGCTTCCAGCAAAGTGCTTAGAATTGGGTCTCACAAGTCACGTAGAACCAGGGTTGGAAAAATGAACCAATGGCAGTATCTAACTTACATAGGACTCCTGCATGAAACAGGCGGGTGAGAGCCTATCAAAGTGACTGACTTACAGCTACTCAAGAACACTAACATCTATGCAAGCTGTCACCGTTTCCTGGAGACAGCAAAGATTTCAAAGAAAGAACCCAAATTTTCTCGAGGTGTATTGGGCTCACATTAATCCTGTAATGTAAGCTTGCAAACTAAGAGATTCATGAAAGGCTCAATGCACAAGCATTCCATGAGTACCTGCTGGGTGCTGGGTGACCCAGATACAAGAATAAGAAATGATGACCCGGGTGCCTGCGTTCACAGAACTGAAGGTCAGGGCTGCAGGTAGACAAAAAGTTGAAACAGAGACAAACACAGATCAGACACATCTGACTTACCTGAACTACCCCAAGAGGCTCAATCTTGGGATCAATTATGGGAACTAAGCAGTTAGCCAGGGAATGCCCAGAACTAGCCACACCAACTGTGGACTGGAGAGACACGGGCTCCTAACACAGGCAGATGATCCGATGGCCGTTTTAAATGCACCAGGGAGGTCCAAGGCGAATCTCCTGCCAGCCCTCAGAGTGCCATCTCCTCCAGGGCAGACCCCAAGTGCTCACAGTCACATGGCTTTTTCTTTACTCTAAGCACATAGCCCTCTTCAAGGTGTGGCTTGTGTCAAGGTTCTAGGGATCTCACTGACATAAATTAGTTTCACTAACCTCAGAAAGCAAAGCTGAGACTAACCTCTACGAATCACATCGGCGGCTCTATGTATAAAATTAAAACAGAAGCAAAAAAAAAAAAACAACAACTGAGATGTAGGAATTGCACCCAAGTTTTTGTGTTTTAAAAAACATCGAGACTACTTCAGAAGTGCTCTCTCTGGCTCTCCTGAAATGAGGGGAGATTCCTTACCTGTGCAAGTGCTGAGCCCTGCTCAAGAAGCCCTCAGCAGCCTCAGAGGGAACCACCAGTGTTTTCCAGGGAAAGGGACACTGTCTTTCTTGTCGTTTTGTTTTTTTGTTTTTTTTTTTTGGGGGGCATATGATTACACACAGTGTCCACTATCATGGGCTGTTGTGTGCTACGTTTCTCTTGTGTCAAGACCCTTCTTTCTGGTAGCGTTGGGTTATCAGGGAATAATTCAAGAGGCCAGAAACCTCTTTAGTATAGTGAAAGCTCTTTTCACAGAACCACAGGGAAGATTAGGTAAGCTCGTGTACCAAGTGAGAGTGAGGTTGGCTTCCATCTAGTCACCAAACCCACTGATTTTTACCTCCAGGCAGCAGTGAGGCGGCGCATGCCACCTTCAGAACTGCCCCACAGAGATCTATGCGTTCACGTAAGGATTGACTACACACACATCACTGTGGTTTTTGGAAGCCACATGTGGAGAAGGGAGAAGCCAACGGGCTCGCCCCTCACAATTTCTACTCCCAAGGCATGGAATTTAGTTGCTGCATAGTAAGGCAGAAGAAAATAATTTCAAATAGACTTAAGTCACTGAAATTGAGTATTTAGAACAGTTAGGCAGGCTTTCTTCCTGTTTCACCTTGCTGCCTTGGTGGACTGTTAGCCAGGGAAGGAAGTGTTCCAGCACTAAGTTGTGTCCCAGACATTAGTTTATTTTTAATGCATATGAATAAACATATTTGTGCCTAATTCACTTTAAAAAACCCCTCTCAGTACTGTAGAAACTATCCTGGGGTTACAGAGCACTCTGATACCTCCTACACGTAGAAATCTATTTTGGTTTCCAACAATTGTTGTTCTGTCAGAAAGCAGGCTATGTTTTAGGTCGCTCCATTGTTTGAAAGGATTGCAGGATCCAAAATGAAAAAAAAAAAACAAAACAAAAAATCATCTCTGTTAGCCAAAGTCAAGGGCTTTATGTAAATAGATGCTGTAGGAACTGAACTGTGACTTTAAAGGTATACAGGGTTCAGCTTACAGACAGCGCCCCCATGAAGTTACCTAATTTATATGGCCTATTATATTTTTAGTGAAAAACAAAATACTCAGAGCCTCCCCAGATATCAATCTTCTCTAAGGTGGTACTCAAAGCACCACCTAATCACACATGAGGCTACAACCATCCCAGAATCCCCCAGTGACCCCTCTGGGGTGCAACGTGCCCACCTGAGGAACATACTGTGGTCAGAATCATTGGGATTGTAACTCCAATAGGTATGATCCATTATTATGCAAAAGAAACTGAAAGTCTCCAAGTTTAAGACAAATTTGGGATTTAGATAGACACATCAGGATTCATGAACTGGGAAATCTAGAGAGCACAATAGTTACTGGCCTTGTTTGAAGGGCCTGAGATAAAAGTTATTTGTGTTGCTATAACTGCCCAGCCGATCTATGGAAATAGAGAGGTTTCTGAATTTGAAATGAAAATTACTACTCTTTGTATGGAGGCGCAAAGGCATGAAAATCAAAGATCCAAGAGGAATCAAGAAAAAGGATGTGGGGGGTCTTAAAGGAGTCACTTACCCCCTGTAATCTGACAAATACCCCAAAGGATTCCACTAACGGGTGGAGTGATTGTCCCTTAAGAAAGAGTGGCACTGCCTCTCAGAGTTCAGAGTTCCCTCAACAGCCTAAAACCCCAGGGATAGAAAAAATTTTAAGTGAAACTTTTAGGAGTAGGGCAAATTGTTAGATACCTCAAAGCCTATTCCACAGGTGGGATGATCATTTGATTAATTCAAACAGCAATGTCTTGTTAGTTGCTTAGTTCTAGTTCAACTTTGGCCAGGATGGTTTACAATATGGCTAAAGACCATCTTTGCATATATATAACTAATACCCTACCTTCTCAGTGCTTTTCCAGTGTGTTTTACTTTGCTAAACTGTAGGAAGGTCGGCATAATAATATACATAAAGCCACACATTACAGTGAGGGGGCCTGGTCCTAAGAGATACAGTAAGAGATCTGTCATTCGTAAGGAAAATATGCATACTATGAAATACAGACAGTTTGTTTAAAGTATAAATCATGAGTGGTATAAATGTAACATGCACTAAATAGGTATCTGATGAATAAAACCACAATGGTAACTGAGTTTAAGCTATAAAAGCAGGACTCAATCAGTTGATTTTTTTATGGTCACATGCACTGTGCTCCAGGACTTACTCCTGTATCTGCGCGCAGATATCACTCTTGGTAGGCTCTAGGGGACCGTAGGTGGTGCTGTGATAAAACCTGGTTGCTGGAGTGCAAGACAAGCACCCTACCTGCTGTACTATGGGTCTAGCTTCCCAGGAAACAAATAATTTCTGTATCCTACTAGTGTGGAGTAGTAAGCGATGGTTCTGAGCAGTGTGAGATGAACCATACCATTCACTCGCTCGATTTTATTGGGTGATGCTTAGAAGAAGGAGGCGGGTGCAAAGATCATTACAAGCAATACAGTATCTGTAACCAGCCGCCAGGCAAAGGGCACTGAAGGACACTTGCTATGGGATAATTAAACGACTTGATAACAGCCCGAGTCCTGCTGATTATGGCAGCAGAGTAGATAAGAACAAAACTTATCCTCTGAAAAAGATTGAACATTATAATAACACTGTCTTCCAACAGCTGGCGCTCTGAGAGAAAATCACACGCCTGTTCAGAATATATACCTGATATTGAACCAGAGCAGAATATCTCAACTGTTAAAACAAGAGGTTTCTTTTTTATGTAGCCCTTGGTGCTATCAGAAACTGGCAACCTGTGTTTAGCACAGAATTTAAATAGAGATGATGATAGAAATGCAGGGGAGATAATGACTCCCCTTGTAAGAGTACTTTACTTTGTTTTCTTTCTAATCAGTTAGCACTCAGGAAACTTTCTCTTGGCAGGAAGAATGGGAAGCTTGGCTAAGAACCCATCAGCTCTAAGCTAAGGTGTATAGCTTAGGACCAGCTACTACAACTCTGTTCTTACTTATAATAAAGTCGTTGCCTCACATCTGACAACCACCATTATGGACCTCTGAAAGCAGCATCCCTTAAAGCAGGCCATTATTTGGGATTGTGAAGCTGAGACATCAAGTAGGACATTGCCTGACCATGATATAATCTCCATGCACAGCTTGAGTTACATGCATGCACCATAAAACATCAGCTATGTGGATTAAAACTCACTAGGACTTGTGTAAATTTATGATGGCACTGATTTCATTCCTCAAGAATACTCATTTTTAACTTTTAGCCATTTAAACCCGAAATTTTCACAATACAGCTGTTAGAAAGATTCGTACGTTCAACACCAATCCCAACACCAGTGTGCACCCCCCCACGGAGACCCTCATTTCCCTACCACCCCTATCCCCATACCTGTTCCTTAGCTGGCACTAATTATATTGACCATTACAGGCCATATGGGAGAATGGTATTGATAAAGTCATGACTCTTTTCTGGTTGTTATGTGCTATTCCTGATCGATTTCTGTACTTGTATTCACTTTCCAGTTTCTTACATAGTAG
>JAJIBD010026743.1:0-22586 GCA_021461705.1 Cryptotis parvus
TTTAATTTTAGCCTTTCTGGGAAAACAATATGGACTTTCCTCCAAAGACTAGAAATTGAACTCCCATTTGACCCAGCGATACCACTCCTGGGAATCTACTGGGAAGCCAAAAATACGCAGTGGAAACACCATCCCTACTTTTATGTTCATAGCAGCATTATTCACAATAGCCAGAATCTGGAAGCAACCAGAGTGCCCGAAAATCGATGACTGGATAAAAAGCTTTTGGTACATCTACACAATGGAATACTATGCAGCTGTTAGGAAAAATGAAGTTATAAAATTTGCTTATAAATGGATGGACATGGAGAAGATTATGTTGAGCAAAATTAGCCAGAAGGAGAGACAGATACAGAATGACTGCATTTATCTGCATAACATAAATATATAGGTACATATTATGATACCAATATCCAAGGGTCAAGTGAAACATATATCCGGGAGGTCCTGTCAAAGGTGGAAATTATCACAAACGTGTGGGATTCAGAGGCTAGGTAAGACAGAAAATGGAACAGTGTGCTAACAATTGTTGAGGGTACTAATGCCAACCTAGAACTGAGCATTAAATAGAGGCAAAAGATACACATGACAACCCTTTCATGTATGTTCTGTAATCCATAGTCTGGAGGGGGAAGGAAAAGAGAAAGAGAGAGAAATGGAAAGAAATCAAGAACCTGCCATGGAGCAGGGCTGGGGAGGGGGAGGGAACCGGGGACGTTGGTGGTGGGGGAGATGGGCACTGGTGGCGGGATGGGTGCTGCAACACTGTTTGACCAAATCCCAAATATGAACTTTTTAATTGTATATCTTTGTAATTTTAAAAATAAAAAAATTAAAAAAAAATTTAAAAAAATTACATGTCAGAAAAATTTTAAGAAAAATTTTTTAGTATTTAAATTATATTAAAATGAAAATATTGCACAGGGTAGGGATATTTCCTTGCATACAACTGACCCAGATTTGATCTCAAAACCACCTCATATGTCCCTGGTGTCAGGGAATAATTTCTGAGTGTAAAACAAAGAATAAACCCTGAGCATTACCAGGTTTGACCATAAACCAAAATTAAAGTACAATATTCCACACAATTTGTTAGGTGTGGCAAAAGAAATATTTCAAGGGGAACTTATATATATATCATATATATGTATATATATACACATATATATGTATATATAATATACTCACCAAATCAAATATATATCTACATATTTGTATCTATATCTATATCTATATCCATCTATATACACACATAGAGAGATAATAGGGAATATCTGAGATCAGTGATAGTGGTTTTCACCTTAGGAAATCAAAAAACAAAGACAAAGTAGAAAAGAGTAAATAAGTAGACAAGTAGAAGTCAATTAATTTAGAAGCATCACTTGATCACTTGACATCCCCTTATTCATTGATTTGCTCGGTGGCAATAGTAATATTTCCATTTGACCCTGTCATGTGCCATTGTAGCCCAATGGCATCTGGTTGCTTCAGGAATATGAAGAGTCTCAAACCATTCATTCAGGTCTTGACAAAGATGCCTGGCCATCTTGTAGGTGGGCGGCCCGTGATCTTTTGACATTCCGTGGGATCCAGTCAGTAATGGCTCTAGTCCAGCGGTCATCTCCAAATCGCATTACATGTCCGCCCATCTGATTTTCGATACCATGGCAAACGAGACAGCGTCCTGATTCTGGAACAGCGATGGAGGTCGGAGCTCGGGTTCCTTCTCTCACTTGAGTGAGGGCGTGATATTCCAAGCAATTCCAAGCAAAAAAAAAAAATGTTCTACCAATAAGTACAGAATAAAATTAAGATACCAGAAGGAGACTCATATAGGGTCAGAGCAATATTACAGAGGATAGGGAATTTATTTGCCTTGCATGCAGCTGATGCTAGTTCAGTCCCCAGATTCCTATATGGTCCCCAGAGCACAAACAAGACTCCAGGAGTAATTCCTGAGTGCAGAGTCAGGGAGTCACCCCTGAGTATCATCAGATGTGATCCAAAAAGCAAAAAAATTTTTAAAAATAGAAAAAGAAGAGAACTATACAATGCATGTCATTTACTCTTGTACTAAATACAAAGATAATACAAAGAAACAAAAGATTAATTACTCAGCAAATTGTTCTGTAATAACACACATATGTGCTTTGTGCTGAGTAATTAATCTTTGTTTCTTTGTATTATCTTGTTCAGTACAAGATTAAATGACTGCATGTATGAGTTTTTTTTTTTTTTTGCTTATATTAAACAAAGCCCACTTTTGGCAGAGCATCAACTCCAATCCTTCTAGTCATCTCTCAGCCAAATTAATTATGTCAACAAAAATCCATACAGGTGATTCCAGGCTGGCAACACAGTACTCTGATATTAAGAAACGAGGTGCTTCCTATCTTAATGGTATTCTAACCTCAGCACACTGATAAGTTAACTTTCCCAGCATGGTGTCATGAAAACTGATTTTTATGCATCTGTATTTTCACTATTTCTAAATCCATCCACATTGCCTTGAAGGGATTATTCTTATTCAACCAATAATCTTTACTATATAGGTAATTTTAAAAACCTCAATTTTTTAATTGAGTTTATTTTGGAGTTTCACACATCAGTTGGTGCTGATTTCCCTGGATAAATTATATCAGCAATATAAAATGTCAGCAAGGCAAGTGTTGGAGTTTTAGACTTACCAAGTCTCCTATAAGAAATAAAATCTTTCCCAGAAAGCTATGCACCTTTTATATTCTATACACTAAAATTAGGTCAAGAGCCCACGTAATAAGAAAATTATTTATTTTTTGTCCCACAAAAGGCAGGAGCCTCTTCAAACCAAGAAGAAAATTTAGCTCTCAGGGGACAACAAGCTCTTAGACACAACCATAATCATAAGCATGTCAATAGTTCAATTAAATAATTTGAATCAATGTCTCAATTTTAAAATTAAGTGAAAGGTTTAGTAAAATATAAAAACTAGTTAACTATAGAAAAACATTGTTGGACTCTATTCTAAGGCAGACCATAGCATATTATGGATGTATTAGAAAAGAAAAACTAATGCAAAGATTTTTTTACTTTTCTGATGACTTGTATCACTCGTCTTCCTGTTGTTCATCAATTTGCTTGAGCAGGCACCAATAACAACTCCATATGTTCTGTCATGTGCTAGTGTAGCCCAAGGGCATCTGCTCACTCCAAGAACATGAAGAGCCTCACACCATTCCTTCAGGTCATAGGAATGAGGTATATAATTGTTACAATTTTTGGCATATCAAATACAACATGGGTAGCTTGCCAAGCTCTTCCATGCAGGTGGGATACTCTAGGTAGTAGGTTCTCAGTTCATGCATTTACTCATGAACTACGCTGCCATGAAGTGGACAAGCGGATGAGGAGAGATGGGCTTTTCTCTTGGGTCGAGCTCTGACAAGCTGTGGAGTCTGGATGTTGAAAATGGGAGGCCCCCATGCTGCAGGGTTTCCTCTGGCTTCTTGTGAGACTCTACTGGGATAGTGGGTCAGGGCTAGAACCCGCCCTTCCCTCCCAGAAACCTCATGATCAGCTGAGCACAGGGAGCGCCAGTAGCAGCTCTGTCCCATGTATCTGTGTCTCTGGTTCAAGCATACCTGGGCTTAAAATAGGCTTCACTGTAGGGTGGGACTCTGAAGAGCAGGGCTTGATAGAAAATAAAAATTTTAAAAGAGTACACAGTTAAATTAATGATTTTAAAATAGGTAACTTTTCTCAAAATTATTTTGTCCCATTAATATTTATCAAACATATCTTTGACCATTCAGTTCACTGTAAACCTGGATACATTACTAACCATCTCATTTTCAATATCTGAGTGTAGGATTAAGATAAAAAAATAAAGAAAGTTATAACAATATAGCAGTTTGTATAGGAAACCAAAAAATATGAAAGTATAATTTAATCTGTAGAAGCATGTTTGGAATAATTCAGCAGGTAGCCTTTTTAGTAAATGTCTCCTGCTATTAGTCTACATTAATTGAATCATCTCCTTCTATTTCTTAAATGTAGATGTGTGTCATATTGATTACCTTCCCAGAAAATTGGAATTTGATATGGTTCATTGGCAAACCCTGTAATTCAAAATATTTTATTAGCTTACTAGCAGTTTATTCTGCCTAATCATAAATTTCAAAAGTATGTTTATTCAATTTAATCTTGACTCTTTACTTAGAGTCTTCAAGTTTATTATACAGAATAGTTTCTAAATAGCACAAAAGCACTCTCAATAGCAACAAAAATGTTCATAGGAGAAAGCTATAGAAAAGAAAGACTGGTATTCATTCCTCAATCTAGATTATTTTAAATAATTTCAGCAAGTGGCATAGTAGACTTTTATAGAACACAAAAACTATAGATCAGGTAATACTCAAAACAGAGCTATAATATTGGAAATTATACTCTGGTTATAAAATCAGATAATATGAGTTATATTACGTTCTTATGAATTTAACATTTTTTTACTTCAAGCCCTCTGAACTTGAAAAGTTACATAATCTCCATAATACTAAATTTTCATTTAGTGGAAATGGAATAAATACATTTATGTCATATAAATTGGAAAATGTATAAGTTTTGTGGCAGCATGCAAATCCCAACAAAGAACAAAGTAATATACAGCTAGCTCTCTTATATATGTATTTTCAGTTATCTACCACAGCCTATCCAACATGCTACACCATACCCATTTATAACAAACTTATCCACCCCTAAGGTTTAATGTCATTAATCAATATCTGGTATTATTTTTCCAATTTATTATGTTAAGAATTTGTAGGTCAATCAGATGGTTTGACATATTTTATTTAATAAAATTTCAATTTTATAAAGGTTCTCTTCACTCAAGATTCCAGATGATTTGAAGAGTCAAGGTTTTGTGCTTAAATTGATCCCTAAAAACAAAACTGATTTAAGATTTCCAGATATAAATACCTTGGATACATGGTTCACCAAATGCTACAGTTCCTCTACTTTCTTAGTCAAAAACAGAGTATAACAATAATATATCAGGAACTCATTCATTCAAGATTCATCTAATTGGGAAACTCCTCAACAGCCACTTTTCTTAAGACCTCCCTTTCACCTTGGACAAAATTTTCACCCCCGTGTAATTATATGAAAAACTTCCTATCTATTCCTCCTTCTTTCTTTCTTTTCACTTGTATGAGATCAGAAATCTGTTCCTACTACCTCTCCCTTTGTTCTTCACAAGTACCTTACCTAATAAATCTCTTACATGGCTAGTGTCACCTTGATAACTACTGCACAAGAATTTCAAACTGGCACAGATAGTACTAAAAGAAAATAGATGGTGATAGGTATAAAGAACTATTTTAGTCACTGCCCATATGGTAAGAACAAACCACCTTGGTATGTGTGACACAAGTGTTTTAATGAACTGCCTAATATTTCAACAAAGGTGACAGAGGAAAACACCCAGGTGGAGAGTAATGACCTTGGTAATGTAATTACTAAGGAATTTGAAAGAAATAATGGCAATATTGTCACCAAGAACATTAAATTCTTTAGTTATAGCTAATTTGTATTGATGTCCTACACAGATATAAGGAGAATCTGAGAGCCTTTGAAGAATTGAAGTCTTTAATGTGAAAAAATGAAATCCATTTGGGGAAATATGGTTTGAAAATATATAAATTAATTATTCTCAGAAATAACAGTCTTACTGCAAAAATTATTGTACAGCTTGAGGCTCTTCATATTCCTGGAGTGAGCAGATGCCCTTGGGCTACACTGGCATGCAACGGGATGTATGGAGATGTTACTGGTGCATGCTCGAAGCAAATTGATGAACAACGGGAAGACAAGTGATATAAGTGAAGTGATTGCAAAAATAGCACAGTGTAGTGGCGTTGGAATGATGGTGCAGTGGGCAGGGCACTTGCATTGCCCATGGCCAATATATGTCCTTTCAATCCCTCACCCAATATGGTACACTGAGCAGCACTAGGAGTGATCCCTGAGCTTATAGCCAGGAGTAATTGGGGTTATCACAGTATCCTGGTTTGGATGAAGATTCTTAGACATAGCTATCAAGTTAGAGTTACATTCTAGTACTATCTGTCCCAAAGTGGAGAACTAGATAAATTAATTTCCAACATAATAGTAGACCTCTTACTGACGAAAAGAAAGAAATCTAGAGGTCTACAGCAGTCACTTGTAGCTGAGTCTGTAATTCAATTGTATATAATTTACTACTTGCCTTTTATGGCAAATAAAACTGAGAGAGAACAATATTTATTGTGCATGGTACAGAAATAATATGAACAAGTATTTTTGTTAGTTCCCCATTGTCCCCAATGTCCAATGTAGTTTGTGACACTACCCAAATGTCTTTTCCAGGTAGTTTTGACTTATATCTGAGAAACATTTAGCTTAGGAGATGCATAAATTATATAGTTAGTCTACACTTGACCAAGAAAGTGACTCTACCACATACCTTAGCTATTAGTGAATATAATTTTCAGGAATGTTTAAATTAAACTATCACACCCTTCCATTCTTGCTACATTCAGTATGACATAGTAGTTCAAAGGCCCAAGAAGAATGTGTCTCACATTACTTAATTATAAACATTTGAAACCTAGCAGAGTACGTGTTACCATCTCCTACACAATGTCACAATCCTATTCTCTAATATTCTATATTGTTCTCTGGACTGTGCTCTTTCTGGGAGTGCTGCGGGGTCCCCGACAGTGTCATGAAGTGAGTTCCCTTCTACCTCCGAAGCCGGCGGGGAATGGATGAAGACTCAGGAATCTCGATGCAGTTTTAAAAGGACTTTACTATCACAGGTTCCAATATACAATCCAAGAGCAGGGAAAACCTCCGGACTCTGGGTTCCCAGCTAGGCCCCAGCCAGGTGTAGGCCAAGATGGCTGCCACCACGTGATGAGGCCCAACAGAGAATGGAGAGGACGGAGAAGTAAAACACCAAGGGAAGCCGAAATGGCAAAAGGAGGAAAAAAAGAGAGAGCTTCTTTCTTCTTGCAGCTTATTTTATAGCTAGAAATCCACCCAAACTCCCCAGCCCAGCCCATTCTTGGCTGGGTTATCTAGAGATGAAAACAGGAAAATAGCTCTATAGAATGAAGCAACTTCAGGAGACCATCTGGTTGTTGACAAGGACTCAGAGCTAATTAAAAGCCTCCTAGCAGAGCTGGGAGAAGCTATAAGCTAAATGTAACTTCCCCTGGCAGGAAGGATCAAATGCCCTCAGGTAATTTCTCCCAGCACCTCACCTAATATCTTGAGCTAAGATCTGCCTGGAATTGCCTTTATAGGGTAGAGAAGGGGGTTTCGAGATGACATATCTCTGTACCAAAGACCAACACTAATGCCAGTCAAATATTTCTCCAAGCCTTACAAGAGTCTCGTCTACTTCACGGTAGTTTTGTATTTTAGTTGCCTTTGAGTTATCAGGGAGCCATGCTTGCTTGCTTGGAGGCAAACAGCATTTCTCTCTGGTCCAATCACTTAGAGATCCAACGTGGCCAGGCAAATATGCTGGTAAGATCTAGCTAGTCCCACGATGATTGTGGTAGCATGAGAGAATATTTATACCAGCCAGTACAGAATACATGGTCAGATAAGACTGCCACATTCATACTATTCCCCTATTTATGAAGTGACCGGCAGGAGGCAATCCAGAGCAGATACAGAGGCCTAGGCTTTTAGGTGTCCTGCAACAGTGCTCTACATCTGTGTTAGCCTTAATTTATATGATAGAGTTCTATTTGCAACTCTGTAGACTTCTTAGTCTGCTCACATAAATCTAAAATATTTACCCAATGGTATGCTACCATTGGATATGGTATGCTACCCTCATGGCAGAGCCTGGCAAGCTTCCCATGTCTTATTTGATATGGAAAATACCAGTAACAATTATAGACCTCATTCCCATAACCTGATGGAATGGTTTGAGGCTCTTTATGTTCCTGGAGCAAGTAGATGCCCTTGGGTTCTACTTGCATAAGACAGGACATATGGAGATGTTACTGGTGCCCGCTTGAGCAAATCAATGATGAACGGGAAGACAGTTACAGTGATACAGTGATTTATCCAATGGAATATTTTCAATTTATGTCATCTCTGTTATCCCCTTTTGTCCAACTAAGAGTTTTATTTTAAAAATTTGCCTTTTATTTTTTATTTATTTTTTTATATCTTATTATACCACCGTAAGATATGCAATTACAAAGAAGTTCATGTTTGGGTTTTGGTCATACAATGTTTGAGAAACCATCCCACCACCAGTGCCCATTTCCCACCACCATGTCCCCCAAATTCCATCCCCTATCCCCTAGACTCCCTCTATGGCAGGTTCTTTTATCTCTCTTATCTCTCTCTCACTGTCTCTTTCTCTCTTCCTTCTCTTACACACTGTGGATGACAATACATACACTTAGAGTTTATCATGTGTTTCTTTCTGCCTGTATTCAATTTATTTATAATGCAAATCAATGCATTCATTCTATATCTGTCCTTTATCTTCTGGCTAATTTCACTCAACATAATCCTCTCCATATCTTTCCATTTATAGGCAAATTTCATAACTTCATTTTTACTAACAGCAGCATAGTATTCCGTTGTGTAGGTGTACCAAAGTTTCTTTATCCAGTCATCAGTTCTTGGGCACTCTGGTTGTTTCCAGATTCTAACATTGTGAATAGTGCTGCTGTGAAAATAAAAGTGCAAATGGTGTTTCTGCTGTGCATTTTTGGCTTCCCAGGTTATATTCCCAAGAGTGTTATGGCTGGGTCAAATGGGAGCTCAATTTAGTCTTTGAAGGAATGTCCATATTGCTTTGCAAAATGGCTGTACCATTCAACATTCCCAACAATGGAAGAGAGTCCCTTTCTCCCTGCATCCACACCAGCATTTGTTGCCCTTGCTTTTTGATATGGGGCCAGAGTCTGTGGTGTGAGACGATATCTTACTGTTGTTTTGATTTGCATATATCTGATGATTAGTATGATGAACATTTTTTCATATGCCTTTTGGCTATTTCAATTTTTTCCTTGTCCAAGTTTTTGTTCATTTCTTCTCCCCATTTTTTGATGGGGTAGGCTTTTTCTTCTTGTAAAAGTTCTACCAGTGCCTGATATATCCAGGATATAAACCCCTTATCAGAGTTATCAGATGGGTATTGGATGAATATTTTTTTCCCGTTCTGTGGATTGCCTTTGTATCTTAGTCACTGTTTCTTTTGAGGTAAAGAAGTTTTTTTTGTTTCATGTAGTCCCATATGTACATCTTTGCTTCCTAGTTGCTTTGTTAATGGTGTTTCATCTTTGAAGATGCCTTTAGCTTCAATGTCGTGGAGGGTTTTTCGTATATTTTTTTTCAACATACTTTATGAACTCAGGTCTGATATTGGGATCTTTAATCCATTTTGATCTGATTTTTGTGCATGGTGTTAGGCAGAGGTCCAAATTCTTTTTTTTTTACATATAGCCCTCCCAGTTTTCCCTGCAACACTTGTTGAAAAGGCTTTCCTTGCTCCATTTCAGACTCTTTGCACCTTTATCAAAAGATGAAATGATCATATGTTTGAGGATGGGTGTCAGAATACTCAACTCTATTCCATAAGTCCACAGGTCTGTTTTTATTCCAATACCATGCTGTTTTAATTGCTACCACTTTGTAGTACAGTTTGAAGTTGGGAAAGTAGATGCCTCCCATCTTCTTTTCCCCAAGGATTGCATGAGCTATTTGTGGGGGTTTATTATTCAATATGAATTTCTGGTTTGACCAATTTGTTTGGTCAATTTCTTTGAATGTTTGGTCAATTTCTTTGAAGAATGTCATGGGTATCATTATAGGGACCACACAGAATCTGTACAAGGCTCTAGGGAGTATTACCATGTTGACAATGTTGATTCTCCCCATCCATGAGCTGGGAATGTGCTTCCATTTCCTCGTGTCCTCTTTTATTTCTTGTAGCAGTGTCTTGTAGTTTTCCTTGTACAGGTCCTTTACACACTTGGTGAAGCAGATTCCTAGGTATTTGATTTTCTGTGGCACAATTGTGAATGGAATCGTTTTTTGATTATCCCTCTCTTCTCTTTCGTTATTTGTATTTAGGAAAACCACAGACTTTGTGTATTGATTTTGTACCCTGCCACTCTAGTATAAGTATCTATTGTTTCTAAGAGATTTTTGGTAGAGAGTTTAGGAGTTCTCTAGGTATAATATCATGTCATCTGCAAATAGTGATAGCTTGACTTCTTCCTTGCCTATCTGGATGCCCTTAATGTCCTTTTCTTCTCTGATTGCCATGGCAAGTACTTCCAGTACCATATTGAATAAAAGAGGTGAGAGTGGGCAACCTTGACTTTTCCGTGATCTTAGGGGAAGGCTTTCAATTTATCCCCATTTAGGTAGATGACTTTGACTATATTAAGGAAGCTTCTTCAATTCCCATATTTGGGGGTTTTAATCATGAATGGTTGCTTGGATCTTGTCAAATGCTTTCACTGCATCTATTGATATGATCATGTTAAGGTTTTTTAAACCATAATATGCCTTTTAGATACCTTGTGATAATGCTATAAATATTATGACAATTTAAAAAAAACAAAATACTCAACTATATGGCTTGAGAAATAGTATATGGGTTTTGTCTCCTACCTTACCCGACAAGTGATCACTTGCAGTTTGATCTCCAGCACTTCTTGGAACACTGCTAGGTGAGGTCCATTTCACACATTTTTTAATACTCAACTACAAGATATATCAAATCAAAAGATATATTAAAGGGCTTTTCTTGTGGCCCTTCATGACTGTGAAATAATATCCTTTAGACTCTTAACTTTTAAAACCTAAAATTTTGTTTTTAAAATTTGTTTGCTAATTACATCATGTTGTTATTGGTAGATAAAATAAGTCTAGATTACAACATCAGGATCATTCATTAGAAATAGCCATTTTATATATATATATATATACCATAAAGTTTATTTTCTTACTTTACTTCATGCTATGTAATTCATCAGTCAGATGTTAAGACACAAATTAATTCAGATTCTGTTCACAGGGTCAAAAAAACTGTTTATTGTGGTAGAGAAAATAATGGGTTGAAATCATTACAAAATATCTATAATCAAACATTTTTAATTAATCATAATAGAAATAAATCAGAAGTGGTTTTAAATATAAGATTATTTGTGAGGCTATGTCAAATAATCCCCACTATAAACGATACTATCAGTCTTTTAAAGATATATTTTTAAAAAATGTAAATTCAAACACACAGTGGCTTAACTTTCTACTTTTTAAAGTCTCCATGTGTGTAATCTTTGCTAGCATTAATATTCACCCGAAGCAAAAAGTACTAGCTTGTGAGGATGACAATTAAGATTTTAATTAAAATATTATGACCAGCACCCTCAAAGTCAAAATAATCTGACCCATGCTGAAGAATTTTTCCTTAACATAGAAATCATGCTATGCTCTTATTACAGTGCATTTTTACCATTTACCATTTCTTACAGCAATTCATTCTTTTATTTATCTCTGCATATTTGTTTATATTCCTCTCTCATTGTAGAAATTACACCCCAAATATGATATAATCTTATAGCCCAGCAGATCTAAACTATGGAATCTTTGTTTATGGGCTAAAACTAATTAATTTTACCTATGTAGGTTTACAAGAATAATTCAGTCATCTAACCAGTGTGATGTTTAGATTTCAATCACACAAACATTAAATACTGTCCAGAGTATATCTAGGATTTTTCTATATCTAAAGTGAAAATCTGCTACTTCTGGGAACCTACTAGAATTGTATATTAGTATAATATTCATAGAAAAATTAGTAGACCAATTGGCTGATGAATAATGTCTGTTCAAACATGAGAATGTTGAGGCTATTTATCTACTATTTCAAGAAATGTGGGAACAAACTGATTTCTAACAGTAAGAAAGGTGAAGAGGGAGCCGGAGCGATAGCACAGAGGGTAGGGCATTAGCCTTGTGCATGGCCGACCCTGGTTCCGATCCTCAGCATCCATATGATCTCATGAGCACTGCCAGGAGTAATTCCTGAGCAAAGAACAAGAAGTAACCCCTTGAGCATTTCCGGGTGTGGCCCAAAAAACAAGAAAGAAAGAAAAAAGAAAGGCAAAGAGGTAAATACAATGGCTCAACTAAAATGAAACACATCAACTTTGAAGTTCAAATTAAAAGGAAAAAAGTTAATATCATACATATACATGCAAAATGCTATATATAATATTAAGTGTAAATTAACTATATAACTTAAATTGCACTTTCATATAATATTATACCTATATAATCATTTGCCACTCTATGCTACTGAAATGTACTCATGAAGTCCTATATTTAATAGTATTATAAATTACGTTGCCTACCTCTCAAAGTGTTGGAGGGTGGCTGTGTTGTCTGGCTGCTTCGGCAGGTGACAGACAAGAGACAGGCTTGTCTACACCCGGGGGCTCTGCCCGGGGGTTCTGCATGGTTGATGATCTGACATGGAAAAAGACTAGCCCCCTGGGATGAACCCAGAGCCACAGCAGAGCCTGGCAAGCTACCTTGTGATGTATTTGATATGCCAAAAACTTGGAGCCAGAGCTATAGCAAAGCGGGTAGGGCATTTGCCTTGCACCGCGCGGCTGACACGGATTCAATCCCGGGCATCTCAATATGGTCCCCGAGCACCACCAGGAGTAATTCCTGAGTACAGAACCAGGGTAACCCTGAGCACTGTTGGGTGTGACCAAAAAAAAGCAAAAAAAAAAAAAAATAACAACAATGGACTTCATTCCCAATGAATGGAGATGTTACTGGTGCCCTCTTGAGCAAATCCATAAACAATGGGAAGTCAAATGACAAGTGATAAATCATATGATTTCAAATACAATTTAGGGCTGGAGCAATAGCACAGCTGGTAGGGTTTTTTATACAGCCAACCCCAGTTTTATCTCTGGCATCCCATATGGTCCCATGAGCACTGTCAAAAATAAAGTTCCTATAATTATTTTAGTAAGCTATATTAGTCTTGATGCTAAAGGTCATGGGAGAGCAATAATGTGCCAAAAATCAAATCGTGAATAACTGGTACAACTGCAATAAGACTTCTAACAAAGCATTTTAAGTTTGCTTCATAATGGTATGCTCTCATCAACATGAAATGTCCATATGTAATTTTAAATTGGGCAGTAAAAATGGACATGCGTAATACATTTGCGAAGAGCAGTCAAAATAAGCAGAGCTTGAAGTAGAATAAGTTTGTGAAGCAAGAACTGCTTAGGCATGACATGATAGCACGGTAATATAGGACTAATTCCAGATAAGAGAAATGTAAACACACAAAAAGTTTTTTAGGCTCTACATCCAAACCAAGTAAAATTTGCAGGTTTGTACTAAGTGGCAAAAGAAAGAAAAACTTTATGAAGGATAAACATCACTAAAGCAGAGATTAATATATGAAAGTTATACATCTAATACTACATAAAAGCATATGTGTACATTCATGTTATATATGTATCTAAAACACTAGTTTAATCATGCAAAATTTTAATTATTTATCTTAATACCTTTCCTATCACTTGATTGGAAACAGAGAGAATAGTTATATGTAGAAGACAGCTACTGTTGAAGAGGAAAAGGCACGCTGCTTTTTGCTTCTTAAAATGTTAGATTATTCCAAAACAAAAACATTAACAAGTAAAATTTCAAATAGCACAAAATTAAAACTCTTTTTGCAACAAGTATAACTGATTTCAATACAATTCTAATTAGCATGGTTATGACTCTATACACTATCCTTAACAAGATAACAAGAAGCTCAGAATGAATCTTAAAAGAAATGTTCTGCTCTTTTGGCCTTGCCTCAGCCATTAGGAGGTGAAGTAATCATAACTAAGCTGCCGTATTATACAACTAATTTGTGAGCTTGGAAATAATAAAATGAGAGATAAACCTAGTTAAAAACTGCATATTTACAATAAAGAATACTACTGGTACAAGTAAATGTAGGTAAATATATTAAGTGGGTGGAAAGCCCAAATGAAAAGATGAATTTAGGGAAATGTGAAACAGTTTACAGTATTTCTAGACTGCCAAAAACAAAATATCAATTAATTTTGAGAACACTAAATTAAAAGGACCAGATCTCTGACTAGCAATGGCTTGAAGTCCAAAAAATAATCTGACATTTACTTCCCACCTTTCTGAGGGAAGAGCTTATCATTCTACTCATTTGCATATAAGTACTCTGAGTGCAGTCAAAATAGACTAAAAAATATACTAGAAACTTACAAACATGTACCCAACTATTTTAGCCTAGAAGAAGTAAGTTTGATCTATAGGGAAAAAAAACCTCTCTGACAAATATAGCTCTTTAATAGTGAAAGTCATATAGTATTTCTGCTGAAGACTAGATAAGAGCAGAGCCAATATTTGGGAACTGCCCAAGAGTTACATAAATCACACAAAAAGAATCTACTCTCTGCTCTAGGTAGAAAACAATATGAGCCTCTGCTGAATCTTGTAATGAGCACCATGATAAATCATAACCTCAAATAGGATCTTCCTATACTTTAATAAGTTGGTAAGAGCTGAATTACACTCAGTCTCACAGAGAAAGCATGTGTGTAAAAGAGAATATATACCTTTTTACTTTTAACATTTTAAATGTCATATATATTATGGTATATTACAGTATTACAGCCAAATGAACCACAGCCACATGGTTCATCAGTAAATGCACGAACTGAGAACCTACTACCAAGAGTATCCCACCTGCATGGCAGAGCCTGGCAAGCTACCTATTTTGTATTTAGTATGCCAAAAACCAGTAACAATTATAGACCTCATTCCCATGACCTGAAGGAATGGTTTGGAAATCTTTGTTCCTTAAGTGCAGCACACCCTTAGGCTACACTAGCAGCAGGATATATGGAGATGTTACTGGTGCATAAACATTTGAAAGCAATTTACATATGACATTGATACTCCATAAGGAGTTCAAGATGCCACTCTAATGTTGTCAGGGGGATGCCATTGGGGTCCCCCGCAGTGTCAGAGACAGAAGTTCTATTCTATCTCCGAGGCAGGAAACAGGTGAAGACTCACAAGTCTGGTACAGTTCAAAAGGCTTTCAATACTACAATAGCTCTGCCACCTCATCCAATAAATGGAACAATTCTAGCTTTGGTCAGAACTTCTATCCTATCACTATCCTCCCGTTGATCATCTAGGCGGGCACCAGTAATATCTCCATATGTCCTATCTCATACTAAGTAGAGCCAAGGGCATCTGCTCCCTCTCAGGAACACAAAGAGCTTCAAACCTGCATATTGGGTCATGGGAATGAACTAATATAATTGCTATTAGTATTTGGCATATCAAATTTTGTGTGGTCAGAACTTAGACCATACAAAAGGCCAGAGTCTCCAACTAAGAGAGGATCTCACCGAGAGAGTCCTACCCAAAAGAAGGAGCAGGAAAAAGGGGTGGAGGCCTCAAGTCAGTCCCCATATACCCAAAGTAATCCTATCTCTGACAGGGGAGTATCCTGTCAACAAAGAATCTAAGCAGCTTGTAGAAGGGTGTTCACATCCTAATATGGGGGTGTAAGCAAAGGATTACGCCAAGGCACACATCCCTTCTTCTAAGATTATCTCTTATATAAAACACTGGAGACTGGGGAGACACAGGTATAAAGTAATACATCCTAATTTCATGGGCTTCATGTAGTCGAGATGGTACCCACAAGGTTCTTCCTATTATTATCTGCACCAGGGTGTTTCTGAGTATCTTGTTCTCCATATACTGAAAGGGTCACACGAGCCTGCTAGAGAAAAACTAGTAAAATCCTTCCTATAATCTTAACTATAGTCTCAATGTAGCCAGGAGGCAGTCTCTTGGAAAATTCTAACTGTCCCACGCTGGTTGCAGTGGGTATAAAGAGAGCTGTGCCCAATCTAGAAAACATAGAAGTCTTAGTAGATGTATCAGAAAGTTATTCAGAGTCAAGGTGACTTCTGTAAAATGCCACACCCTCTAGCAGTGTTTAATGGAAGAGATATATCATTAGAATAAACCTTGGCTTAAGAACATATAAACAGATTAAGCTCTGAGTAGGTAAAACAGCAAAGCTCCCAGACTAGCTAAATCTGTCCATCCAACAAACAATCATTGATTTAAAGAAAGCCTTTGATTCTGTTGAGACTGAAGAAGTCATCGAAGCCCTAGCCAAACAGGGTGTTCAAACCCAATACATCAAGAATCCTTAGATTCACCACAAGAATCTCACCATTCTACAAGGAAGTGACCATTGATGTCTAAGAGAGGGTTAACAGGGTGATGCCTTTTCAAAAAACTCATCAAGGTGCCACCCTCGAGAGCGTCATGAGACAATTAGAATGGGAAGGAATGGGAGTGAAGATATATGGCTGGCAACTACACCACCTCTGCTTCGCTGATGACATTGTAATAACACCAAACATTAGCCAAACAGCACAAATGCTAGCTGAATTGACTGAGAATGTGGAAAGATAGGTCTTCAGCTAAATCTCGACAAAACAATGTTAATGAAAAATGAACTACTTCCAGATGCCCCATTCACTCTCAATGGAACAAACATCTCTGAGTGCAGCAAGTTATGTGTACCTAGGTAGAAATCAACATGACCAATGACTTAGCACCTGAGCTGCGCAGGAGGAAAGAGAGTGGAGTGTGGCACGCCTTCAAGAGCATCCAAGAAATAGCTAAAAGGACAAAGAATCTATGGCTCTAGGCACATTTATTCAACTCCACTGTTCTCCCCTGCGTTCACATAAGCCTCAGAGACCTGTGCCCTACGAAGCAGAATGAGAACACTATTGGGTCTTCCAAAGAGGAACTAAAAGAGCTATGCTTGGAGTATCATGCCTCACACAAGTGAGAGAAGGAATCCGGAGTTCTGACCTCTCTGTCGACAATCAAGACTCAGGGATGCTGTCCTCTTTGCCCAGGTGTTGAAATCAGATAGGCTGGACATGTACCGTGGTTTGTTTATGACCGCTGAACTAAAGCCATTACCTACTGGATCCCGCAGGGTGTCAAAAGATCATGTGGCCGCCCAACTACAAGATGGTCATATTTTTTCATCAATACCTGAACAGTTTGAGGTCTCTTCGTATTCCAGGAGCAAGCAGATGCCATTGGGTTACACTGGCGCGTGATAGGGTCAAATTGAAATGTTATTGGTGCCTGCTTGAGTGAATTGACAAATAACAGGATGTCAAGTGATCGAAGTGATTGTCAGTTGCAAGGACACAATTTTTATGGTAATGCTAAGGGTTAAGTAGTAACAAATGCATCAAAATCAAGAGGAAACTTGCTAATTGAGCGAGTATCTAAAAATGCTTTTACAGGGGCCTGAGCGATAGTCCAGCGGGTAGGGCGTTTGCCTTACACCGGCCAGCCTCTGCCGGCCCAGGTTTGATCTTCGGCATCCCATATGGTCCCTGAGCACTACCAGGGGTGATTCCTGAGTGCAGAGAGCCAGGAGTAACCCCTGAGCATTGCGGGTGTGACCCAAAAGCAAAATAAGTAAGTAAATAAATAAATAAATAAATAAATAAATAAATAAATAAATAAATAAATAAATAAATAAATAAATAAATAAGAAAAAATGCTCTACCAAAACAAATATATACTGCTGTCTTGGAGAAAGGTTTTCCAAAACACATATATTAATATTCTTTTTCCCCTTTTTTTCTTTCTGGCAGGGAGAAAGCCTGGTGATGCTTGGAAATCTCTCCTGGTGGACTTGTAGGACTACATAACGTGCCAAGGACTAAACCCAGGTCTGAGGGGGTACACTGCAGCTAATTAACCTATACTCTATACTACCACTCTGACCCAAGCAGTTGTTGTTCTTGAAGTCAGTTCTTAAAGTCTTATTTGAGTGCTTTTTCAGAACTTTAGATAATCATGAGGCAAGGTAGAATCCTGTAGTAGTCATCTAAAATAATAGGTCTGGAAGTAAAGAGACAGTACAGAGGTTAGCTTGATTGTCTAGCATGAGGCCGCTGAGTGGGAAACTGTCAGGAATGGTTCTGGAGCACAGAGACAGGAGTAAACACAATCACCACTGGGTGTGGTCTGCCTCTACCACCCCACCCACGAAAGACAGTGTGAGCTATAGAAATGATGACTTGTCTAAGAGACTCAGCTGCTGCACTTACACTAACAATTTGTTTTTATTTTTAGCTCCAAAAAATTTTTTTTTTTTTTAGATTGGATGAATACTTATTTTTAATCTGTGTGAAATATTCAACATCTAGCCTAATATATGTGTTTAGTATTTTTGAAAATAATACTCTTGGTCAAAAAAAGATTCCAGTTCTTCAAATATATTTTGCCCAAAGTCTGTCTTCATTGTAAATATTAACTGAATATCTTCTATATACTAAATACTATATCAGGCTCAGGGCATTCTCAGGAATTTCACGTAAAACAGCGGAAATCTGCAGTCAAAATTACTTGTCAGTTCATAATCTGTTTACATGTCAGTTCCATAATCTGTTCACTGATCACAGAAACAAAGCAAAACAAAAATAACACAAAACACTATAGCATCTAAAGCTATAACAGATGCATATTTATGCATATTAATGTGAGACGAATATGCTTGCATAAGTATTCATAGATGGTATACAATATCAATATAATATTGGAATGTGTTCCAATATTATGTTGCTCACTCGAAATCCGTTTGTTTTGTAAATAAGATACTTTTTCTAAATATTCCTATAAAATCAAATTGCTTCCCTTTCCCTAAGAGATAAAGATCTAGTCAGCTTATTCACACTCCATTACAGTGATTTTCAAAGAGCAAACAAATTATATATCCTGAACTTGTATTTTCCTCTAAAAGCATTACCACATCACTTTTCTATATTGCTATTCCTCCTTTATCATTGAAAAAAGAAAATAGCTCTTCCACAAAAAGCAGTTTGACATTTATGTTCCTTATCTATATATCCTTGAAGAATTGGAATCTGTTTATAGAGATCTCATTTAAAGGAAGATTCTGATGTGATGGGAAGGAGTAAGAATGAAGGAAAGTGATCTGATCTCACTTGATGTAACATAACCAAATGGATTTATTATAGACAAATTCCTCAATTGTGAATTGCCCTTACAAAGGAAGTTTCATATAAATGATTATATGGCTAAGGGATATGCAAAAAATCTGACGAGCCACACCTAACATGATGTTAATCTGCTTTCTGCGTGGTGTATTTTTTGTACCCTATAGCCAGGTGCGTCAGTACAAGTTACATATTATGACCATAAAATTATCCCTGATGTATGTGGTGATTAGTTAGCCACATCTGGAGTCGATGGAATATAAGAAGTCAAATTTAATAGATGTCAATATGAGATTAACCACAATCCTTCTGGGACGCTCATGGCTGAGTGGAGCTGCCAGGAATTGCATGATTAGTGAAGTTTCTTAAGTGACTAAGCTTTGTTAAATCATTTATGTAAAGAGACACATCACGCAAGAACCATTTGCCCCTTCATCTCGCCTCTCTTCTTTCTCTCTCTAACACTTTGTCCACTTTCTCCCTCTCTTTTTTACCCCTTCTTCAGGCTCTCTTCACGCTGTCTCTACTCCCCTCAGCCTCCCTCTCCTTCCCTTATCTTCTTTTCCAGCCTCCTTTGCCAATCAGTCACTCCGCTGTAACTCTATCCTCTGTTCTCTCTGAGATAGCCTGATTTTGAACAGATTAAGTTTTTTCTAAAGCCTCATTTCTTTTGTTAGTTAAAAAAAAATGTTTCCAATATTATCCTGGCAATTAAAATTTAAAAAATATAGAAAGCAATCACTATGTTCTAGATCCATTATAAATTCCTCCTCAAAAAGTATTATTAATACCATTACTCAGATGCGTTATACAGTGTGAAATAGTTGGACCAATTTTACTAAAGAGAAGATAAGTAAAATATTTTTCTATTTTTAAAGTATTATTTACACTTCAGGGCCGGAGGCGATAGCCCAGCGGGTAGGGCCATTTGCCTTGCATGCGACCGACCTGTGCACTACCACAGGAGTTCGATCACGGCATCCCACATGGTCCCCCTGAGCACCGCCAGGAAGTGATTCCTGAGTGCGGAGCCAGGGTAGTAATTCCCTGAGCATTGCGGGGGGGTGGCCCCAAAAGCAAAAAATAAATAAATAAATAAATAAAGTATTTTACATTTAGATAAAAATAGAACTATTTTTTTCAAATTATGGAGCCAACATAATTTAAAACTAAATTTGAAGTATTTTATTTGGTTTGTAAAGATTTTATGCAATATTTAGCCAAACATTTAATTATCAACTACTAATTGCCAAGCATTGTGTCAGATTGGGTAATAGATTATTTTCCATTATAAAAATAAATTGATGAAAGGGAATTAGTAATCATTTCATAATAATATCATTAATAGGCGCTAGCCTGTTGCAAGAAATACGACCTACTGGTTCAGCACCTCCATGATTTGTGAAGAATGCCAAGAGAGAGAAAGACAAAAAAAGGATGCCTGTCATCAAAACTTTGGGAGCTCATTGCCACTGTGGCTACTGCGAGCCTCAGGTGACCAAATGCTAACATCCAAGCTCGAAGCGAATGCAGGAGAAGCGATAAAGGCAGACCTCAAAGAGAGGAAGAAGCTGGGAAAAGCATTCGCAAAATCCGCCTGTCCTTCGCCAACTATAAGACCAAGATGACTGCCCTCCAGCCCTGATGGATCTATCACATCTTCAAGAAAGAGGCAATAGAGAAGATTATCCATGATTTCTACTCAGATCTTTGATAGCCACGTCCACCTGCCCCATACCAAATTCCGCAGGATGGATATGTCGTTCCCAACATTCTCCCTTCTGAAATCCGACATGCCATTTCACCGGTAAAGAAAGGAATAGCACCAGGCCCAGACAAAAGTCAGACCCGAGCACTGAAGAATCTGCCACCAAGTACTCATCAATACACTGGCTCCAGCTCTTCACACTACCTGTCTGAATGCAAGGTGCCTTCCCAATGGAAAAAGCCAGTTCTACAGTTCAAGAAGGAGACATCCGCGACATTGGCAACTATCGCCCCAACTGCCTGTTGTCTATCATCTACAAGCTGTTCACTCGAGTCATCCTGAACAGGATTGGCAGAACATTAGATGAAGGACAACCATGCGAGGCAAGCTGACTTCAAAAGGATTCAGCACAATCGACCATATCCACACAGTAACCAAGCTCATTGAGGTTTGTAGGGAGTTCAAGATGCGCTCTGTCTCTCGTTCATTGATTTACAGAAAGCCTTTGATTCTGTGGAGACTGAAGTAGCTCATCGAAGCCCCTAGCCAAACAGGGCGTTCAAACCCAATACATCAAAGATCCTTTGTGAGCTCTATTACGGATTCACCACCAGGATCTCACCATTCTACAAAGAAGTGATCATTGATGTCAAAAGAGGGTTCAGCAGGGTGATACCATCTTCACCAAAACTCTTCAGCGCCACCCTCAAGAACATCATGCGACAATTAGAATGGGGAAGGAATGGGAGTGAAGATAGATGGTAAACTACACCACCTCCGCTTCGCTGATGACATCGTTCTAATAACACCAAACATTAGCAAAAGTGGCACAAATGCTGGCTGACTTGACCGAGGAATGTGGAAAGATAGGTCTACAGCTAAATCTCAACAAAACTATGTTCATGAAAAATGAACTAGTTCCAGAGGCCCCATTCACTCTCAACGGAACAAACATCTCTGAATGCAGCAGTTATGTGTACCTAGGTCGAGAAGTCAACATGATGAATGACCTAAAACCTGAGCTGCGCAGGAGGAAGAGAGCGGCATGGAATGCCTTCAAAAGCATCGAAGAAATAGCTAAAAAGGACAAAGAACCTCTGGCTCTGGGCATCTCTTTGACTCCACCATTCTCCCTGCATTAACATACGCCTCAGAGACCTGGGCCCTAAGAAAGCAGGATGAGGAATGCTATTCGGGTCTCCCAAAGAGGAATCGAAAGAGCTATGCTTGGAATATCACGCTTCACTCAAGTGAGAGAAGGAATCCGGAGCTTTGACCTCTGTAACTATTCTAGAATCAGGGACACTCTCTGTTTCCAAGACATCGAGAATCAGATGGGCTGGACATGTAATGTGATTTGGAGACAACCACTGGACTAGAGCCGTTACCGACTGGATCCCACGGGATGTCAAAAGATCACGTGGCCGCCCACCTACAAGATGGTCAGACTTCCTCGTCAAGATCCTGAAGGAACGGTTTGAGGCTCTTCATATTCCTAAAGCAACCAGATGCCTTGGGCTACATTGGCACATGATAAGTCAAATGGAAATGTTACTTGGCTCCTGCTTGAGCAAATCTATGAATAATGGGATGTCAAGTGATTCAAGTGATCACCTAGTGAAAGTGATTGCTGGCTCTAGTAGTAGTCACTTAGTATTATCAGCTAATATTTATCCCCATATGTTTTCTGGCAGAATATAACATAATTTTATAGTTTAGATACT
>JAJIBD010026744.1:0-33105 GCA_021461705.1 Cryptotis parvus
ATGCGAACAAGCTGGCTTCTGGAAAGGATTCAGCACAATCGACCATATTCGCATGGTAACCAAGATCATTGAGGTTTGTAGGGAGTACAAGATGCCGCTCTGTCTCACGTTCATTGATTTAAAGAAAGCCTTTGATTCTGTGAAGACTGAAGCGGTCATCGAAGCCCTAGCCAAACAGGGTGTTCAAACCCAATACATCAGGATCCTTCGTGAACTGTATTACAGATTCACTACCAGGGTCTCACCATTCTACAAGGAAGTGATCAATTGATGTCAAAAGAGGGGTTTGACAGGGTGATCCCATTTCACCAAAACTCTTCAGCACCACCCTCGAGAACATCATGCCACAACTATATTGGGAAGGAATGGGAGTGAAGATAGGTAGTCGGCAACTACACCACCTCCGCTTCGCTGATGACATCGTTCTAATAACACCAAACATTAGCCAAGCGGCACAAATGCTGGCTGACTTTGACCAAGAATGTGGAAAGATAGGTCTACAGCTGAATCTAAAGAAAACTATGTTCATGAAGAATGAACTAGTTCCAGGGGCCCCATTCACTCTCAATGGAACAAACATCTCTGAATGCAGCAGTTATGTGTACCTAGGTCGAGAAGTCAACATGATGAACGACCTAAAACCTGAGCTGCGCAGGAGGAAGAGAGCAGCATGGAATGCCTTCAAAGGCATCAAAGAAATAGCTAAAAGGACAAAGAACCTCCGGCTCCAGGCACATCTCTTTGACTCCACTGTTTTCCCCTGCATTAACATACGCCTCAGAGACCTGGGCCCTACGAAAGCAGGATGAGAATGCTATTTCGAGTCTCCCAGAGAGGAATCCAAAGAGCTATGCTTGGAATATCACGCCTCACTCAAGTGAGAGAAGGAATCCGGAGTTCCGACCTCCATCGCTATTCCAGAATCAGGGATGCTGTCTCATTTGTCAAGGCATCGAAAATCAGATGGGCTGGACATATAATGCGATTTGGAGACAACCGCTGGACTTGAGCCATTACTGACTGGATCCCACGGGATGTCAAAAGATCACGTGTCCGCCCACCTACAAGATGGTCAGACTTCCTTGTCAAGACCCTGAAGGAATTGCTTGAGGCTCTTCATATTCCTGAATCAACCAGATGCTATTGGGCTACATTGGCACGAGATAGGGTCCAATGGAAATGTTACTGGCGCCCGCTCGAGCAAATCGATGAATAACAGGATTCAAGTGATCAAGTGATAATAATATATAATTATAATTTTATATATAATATATGTTATATATATGATATAGGATATATATGATATATTATATATAATATATATGAGGATTATATATATATGAATTATATATATATATCTCATATATATATATATGAGAATTTGTGGTCCACTCAGCCTTACTCAGGGTTCACTCCTTGATGGAACCCAGGAGGATTATATGCATTGTCAAGGATCAAATCTAGGTCTGCTGGATGCAAGAGAAGTGTTCTACCTATGCACTATCTCTCCAGGTGCCAAATGTTGTATATTTTTATATTGTCTCATATAATTTGATTTTTCAATATTTATCCCAATTTTGTTAGATTGTACATTTATCTTCAAGTCATTCCGTTACTATTTCCTTTTCATCTCCATTCTGCTATTCAAGATAATAAGTTGGTTTTATTTCAGCTATTATAATTATAATTTTATAATATTATATAAATTATAAATATATTATAAATATAATTATAATATTATAATTTTCTATGACCATGAACGAATGGTTTGAGGCTTTTCGTATTCCTGAAACAACCAGATGTCATTGGGCTACACTGGCACATGATAGGGCCAAATGGAAAAGTTACTGGCGCCCGCTGAGGAAATCGATGAACAACGGGATGTCTAGTGATCTAGTGATTACAATTTTCTAAAATGTTTAAAAAATATTTTCTCACTTTTTGGTCCTCCTCTCCATTTTTTTTCCAATGGGAATTCACCCTAACTTCTTGAAGTTTGGTTTTCAAAACAGCCTTAAGGATTTTTATATAATTCTAACATCTGGCTCATCTTAAACAAAGCACCTGTTCTCTTACTTTTAGATTTTTGTCTGGTAGTTTATATATTAAGCAATATACACTATTTCCTGGACAGAGTTAATATTATAAGAAGAGATTCTTAGTGCTTAGATCATATGAAGAATATTTTTCTGTGTTTTGTTTAGCAGATAGTTGAGTCAGCCAGGACCAAACCCAACGTTTTCATCTATGGAGTGCAATTTCTAAGTCAGTTCTGTTGCGGATTGGGGAGTGTATGGAGGGCGGTAAAAAGGAAACTGGGGATCCTGATGCTGGAAAATGTACCACCCACACCCAAGGTATGGGTGTTGAAACACTGTGTGATTGAAACCTAATTATGAACAGCTTTGTAATGGTCTGTCTCATGGTGATTCTGTTTTTTTTTAAAAAGTTCTGTTTTTGCAGTTTCATTCATATATAGTACATCTGAATAGATGTGGGGGATCTGGTGGTGGTATACTTCAAACTCTCCAAGAAGTTGGTTTACTCTTTAGAGTCTGACTCACAACTTAATGTGGAAATCAGCTACAGAAGTAGAGTTCAACTACAACCTCATGGGATCCACTTCTCATGTTACCTCCTTCCCACTTGAAGTCCTCCCCAAGTCCTTTCCTGTCCAGTGGCCAGAAATTCAGGGCTTCAGTCTCCCTAAAATGCTATGCACTTCTCGCCTTTGAGCCCCCTGAAGGGTTTGAGACTAGAGAGAAGCAAAAAAAAAAAAAAAAAAAAAAACAATCCATTCTTCAGAGAGTAGTTATGGCTAGAAAGAATTTTTCTGCTTAGAATTTTAGATGCTTACTTGGCAGCAGCTGCCACCAATTCCACTGCCAGCTTTACTTTTAGGGTTGTGGAGAGAAAACAATTATAGTACCCCAGCCTGACTCCCCTCCCCCTCCCTCCACCACCATCACCACCACCACCACCACGTGTGTGTGTGTGTGTGTGTGTTCTGTGCATCTCTCTTAGGGTGTTAAGGGCGTTGCTTTCTACATCTCTGCCGTCAAAGGGGAATCTTGTCTTGAAACTCTTTCTATACACATTCTGCAAGCTGTTCCAGGATTCTGATGCCTTTGAAGTAACAGCAGAATATAAGGGGGGAGGTGTGAAGAGAAAGGAAGATCAACTGCATATCAGTCATACTTCATGTTCAGGTTTTCTTTCCCAATCTCCCGATAGCATTTATTTTTTAGGATTCTCAGATAACTGCTTCATATAGTTTTGCCGAGAGCTTTTAGTAACACTAAATTGGTAGAATCCAGATTGACTAGGTTTATTCTGTCTTAATTGGAACTGGAAATTACTCTGTATGATTCTTAATTTTATATAAATTAAATAATTTACTTAATACTTAGTCTAATTTCAATTATCATTGAAATTATGTATATATACACATTAATTCTTCATGTACCTAATAAATATAGTTTGTCTTTAAACTTTTATTGCATAATTTTATAATGAACAACCTTGTACATGTTTTCTTATTCATCATGTGTGAATTTCCTTAGAACATATGTCTAGAAGTGTCATTGCTGAATAAAAAGCAATACCCTACAAAATATTCTTAAAGATAATTATCTCAATTAACACTCCTTCTGGCATTGAGTGAACATTTTCGACTCCTTACCAACATCCTTGAAAGAAAATAGTGTTATTGGACTTAAAAAAATATTGTCTACTCTGATGTTGTGAAATTGGATCTTATGATGATTTTATTTTTGTATGTCTTTTTTAAAAAGACATTTTAAAAATGTTTTAAAAAGACATTTTTATTCCAAAAAATACATACACACTAGAAAATAAATGCTATAATTTTTTTTTAAAAACCCAGAATATTCAGGGAAAGAGAATAAAATGAAGAAAATTATTTTTATTGATATATCAAATGAATGAGATCCACTATTGTTACTGTTTCTGGCATAATGAATACTCCACAGGTAGATTGCCAGGTTCTGCTGTGGCTCTGGGTTCATCCCAAGGGGCCTAGTCTTTTTCTATGTTATACTATCAACCATCCAGGGCCCACGGGGCAGAGCCCTCGGTATAGACAAGCCTGTCTGCTGTCTGCCACCTGATGATACAGCCGGGCACCACAGCCACACCTGCAACACCTCCAGGGGCAGGTGGCATGTGGCAGGTCGGCCACATGCAATGATTTCTTAAAAGTGAGCTTACAAGATGGTCAGACTTTTTGTCAAGACCCTGAAAGAATCGATATTCCTGAAGCAAAGCAGGTAACATTGGGCTACACTGGCATATGATAGGGTCAATGGATATGTTACTGGTGCCCGCTCGAGCAAATAGACGAATAACAGGATGTCAAGTGATAAAGTGATCAATATCAAATGAATGTGAATAATGATCTTAGAAGATAGGAATAAATAATTTGTATTAGGTACAGTACTCAAAGTAGATTTAGTGTAGTGCTCTAATTATTATTTTTGGGAGGGTCACACCCAGCAGTTCTCAGGGAATACTCCTGGCTCTACTCACAGGAATTACTCCTGCCAGTACTTGGGGGACCATAAGGGATGCTGGGAATTGAACCCCTTTCAGCTGTGTGCAAGACAATCACCATACCCACTGTGCTATCTCTCAGGTCCCTGTTTTAATTATTTTTATGTAAAAATATATTTAGGGCCAGGAAGATAGTCCAAAAGATGGAGTGCATGCTTTGCATACAGAAAATACTTATCGACATGATAAGTATATACAGGTGCAGGGGTTCCTCTGGCATCTTGTGAGGCTCTATTGGGATGGCAGCCAGGGCTAGAACCCGTCTTCCCTCCCTGACACCTCTTGATCTGCCAAGCACAGGGAGCAGCTCTGCCCCCCCCCTGTATCTGTGTACATCAAGTATAGGCTCCAAAAAAGCTTCCCAAAAAGGGGTAAATTTATTGCGTATAGTTTTCACCACACTAAAATAATTGGGAGTGGGTGGGCATGGAGAGTCATACAGTAGGTAGGGCACTTGCCTTGCACACGTCCGACCCGGGTTTAATGCTGTATCCCATAAGGTTCCCTGAGCACTGCCAGGAGTAATTCTGGAGTGCACAATTAGAAATAAGCCTCAAAAACAAATAAAAATTAAAAATAAAGTAACTGGAAAATAAAAAAGCACGATATAACACTAGAAATAGCCTCTAAAATATTAGAAGAATTCCTAAACTCTGAAAAATAACTACTTTAAACTGTTGCTATTGGGTCAGAGAGATAAAGCAAGGGCAGAACACTTGTCTTGCACTCGCAAACTCAGTTTTGAACCTCAGCACTCTATATAGTTGCCCAACCACCACCGGGAATGATCCCTGAGCACAGAGCCAGGAGCAAACCTGAACATCACCAGATATGGCCCAATATTTCTTATAAATAGGAACCCCTTAAAGCAGCCATTTAACTGTGTAAAATATAATCCCACTCTAAGGAGGGAGTGTGTGTGTGAAGTTGTGTGTGAGAGGTGGGAAGATAACAAAGAGAGATAGACAGGGACAGACAGGTAAACAAAATTAATTGTTGCAAGGGACAAGCACTGAGTGAATCAACTCCAGCAAGAACAAAAAAGCGAAAAATAAAATTCTTGGTCAAAAACATTATTTTCAACTGTTAGTTTCTGCAGTAGTCATTAGTTTTATTAATCTTAAAATGACTTTCTAAGTCCGTGTAAGACAACAGTGCACACTACTCGGTTCACTCTCTGTCCTCAGGAAAATGGAAGAAACTGGCTTGCCAGTTCTATGGCAAAATTAAGTTCTGCGCAGAGGTTCAGTTGCTCATTTCATTTTCCAGTGAAGTATTTTAGATCTCTTGAGAATGGCTCTTATTAAGTGGTTGAATTCAAAACACTACTTTATATTGTATATACAAAAAGGTAGTAGTGGCCCCCTAGGAAATACATGCAGCGTTTTTGACGATATAAAATCCATGAAAATCAAACACACCAAAATTAGTCATATAAAATAATTCAGTCATATAAAATAATTCAAAATTAGTCATAAAATATAATAAGTCATATAAAAGAATTCTCGAAGCCAGTGTTGTTTGCAGGGAAGTCCTAAGACAACTGGTAGATTCTTGCTCTGGGAAGTGGATAGGATTGTGCAGCCAAGCTGCAGCAAGAGCTGATTTGCATCTAACCAAGAGGGAAACAAACCCTTGAGTGGGAGAATCTAGACACTCCTGTAGGCAGCAAAGCAGATTCTCCAAATGGCCTGTGTGGCTGCCTGAAGCTTTGTGAGTTAGGCAGGTCCAGCTGTGACCTGGGGTCTCAGATTGGGGCCTTGTCTTTATAAGGTAAATGAGAAAGGAACATTAGAATTCAAAAAGGTATTGTTTGGCTTCCTGCCTGGAGGGCCTGTTGGACTAAGGCCACCAGGCAGTGCAGCTGCCTCACCAAATCAAGGACTTCTGCAAGACCCTTGACAAATGGCAAGGGGCAATAAGAACAGTACTAGCAACATCAAACACTGAATAGAAACCGCTGAACAAAGATGAAAATAATGTGAATTTGCTAATTAGAATCTCATTTGCCATACTACTTCAAGTTTTATTTTTCTTCTGCATATTTTCAAGCGACACAACAATAGAAGATTGCTAATTTTTATCTTGACTTTTTACTTAATCTTGTCTGGCACTCATAACTCTCAAAACTATTACTGTGTATGTGTTTGGGGAGGAAGTAGGGCTGTGGTTAGGACCACACTTGGCTGTGTTCAGGGCTTATACCTGCCTCTATTCTCAGGGATCACTTCTAGTGGGGTAGTCCTGGGGATAGATAGAACATGGTGCTGGGGACAGAGCATGTGTCCACCATGTACAAGGCAAACATTTTACCCACTGTACTATCTCTCAGTCCAAACAGCACTTTTTAAATAGCTGTATAATATTTCTTGCTTGCTTGCTTGCTTTTCATTAGCTGTAGAATTCCTAGGAGGCAAATACAATATTTTACATTTGGTGGGTAAGACTTTCCCACAGTCTAATATCCTCTTTCCTGAACTGAAAATAATTATGATGTGAATGTTGATCCTTGACTGCTAACTCTGATTTCCATAGAAACTGAGAGTCCAAATAATCACTGTTTAAAAACTTCAGTTCCCTTGTCTTAGCTGAGCTGGTGTCCATTTCCATGGAAACTGAAGTACTAGCAACAGAGGAGCGAGAATTGGCTTTGGTGAGCCCCAGAAATAATTGTTGCCTCCTAGAAGAAACTGTACTTCTGAGTCACACCTGGCCAGCCCCAGGCAGAGGACACATGGCTGGAGTGGGTAGATTATTGATTTTGGAAAATAGAAGAATTTTGCCAGATTTGATACCCAGCTCCCCACATAGGCTTCTCCAGTCTAAATAATTTAGGCAAAATTAGATTTTACTTCTTTCCATCCAAGTTTGCAGAAAGACAACCTAATTGCATCTCAAGATTTTCAGACGATTGCTGAATATTCTATTTCATTCACATGGAAAAAGCTTGCTTTTACCCAAAATGTGATTAAGTGATCATTTGCTCTGCATAACAATGCAATGTAAGAATTTGATCATGAAGACCTCCTCAGAAAATCATCACATGTAATGTCAGCACAGACACTTTTGCTATGGAAACTTGAAACCATCTTCTGAAGTAGACAGAATAAAACATGGGTCAGTGGATTTTGTCCCATGGGCTAAATGTGTCCTGACCACCACCTGTTTCTATCAAGATCATAGGGAAGATCATTTACATATTGTCCAAGGCTGCTTTCATGCACCAGTAACAGTACTGGCTGGAGCAACAGAGAGAGACCATATGGCCTGAAAGACTAAAGTGGTTAAAAGCCGGCCCATAAACAAATAAATCCCATATAACCATTCTGCAATGGCAATTATCTAAGTAAGGGAAAAACTAGCAGGTGAGCTTTGTGGCTTTGAGTCTGTGTTCATTCACCCTCCTTGTAAGGCTCTTGATTTAGGCAACAGAAGTATTGGGACTTAAAACTCCCTTTTACCCCAGGTGTGGTAACCAAGTCAAGCCAATGTGCAGATAGCAATATGGCGTTGCTGCTGCGGCTTCCTTCCTCTCTGAACTCCTGTGGTCTGCATTTGGTGATGACGAAGCCAAGAGAGGGGATCAGGAAAGATGAAACTGCCCATCCAGAAGGAGTGGCAGCTTGGAATGGAAGGAGGAACTGAAAATTGACAAGGAAATCCCCAGACCATCTCTCCCTCTTATTTAGTTCTGGAAGGCTCTCCAGCACAAACGTCCGGATTTTCTCATATCAAAACTTTGTTTTCCTACAAGAAGATGGCCCAATGGGTAGAAGAGGATATAACTCTTCCTCCTGCGATTCCTCCTGCTGCCAGGACTTACTGGCAGTTCAGTTACCAGTTTGGGGCAGAAGAATCCACAACTTAATTTGCCTCAAAATAAAGGGCATTGTGTTCTGTTGGGTTCTGAGCTGCTAGCCTTAGGGTCCAACATTTTCCCAGCACAAAACCCTAAGGGCAGGACCCAGAAATGGGCCCTGCCTATATGGTTACACCCAGAACATCTGTGCTTATCCAAACTAAGGTGAAGCAGAATGTGCCTGGTCTTCTGACCTCTGATCATAGGAATATGTAAATCAATAATGGTTTGTAAATCTGTGACTGTTTTCTGTTACAATAACCCAGGAGCTTGCAAATGCCCTGGGATGTGTGCTTGTACCCCTCCACCCAAATATTGTATAAAAGGCTTAAACTGTGTTCAAGAAATGGAGTACTGCTATCCAGAGCTTCCTGCTGCATCGGGTGTCGTTCTTTCTTTCCTTTCTCAGCAGCAGCGGCAAGGCAGAGCTTCCCCGAGTCCATTCTTCTCCTTTTTCTACAGCGATGAAGTCCAGCAAGATCTAGGTCTTCCTCATTTGTGCCAGGGGCTGCTGGCCAGGGCCCCTGAACTTCATTTCTCAGCATCCCAACCCTCCAATTTTGAAAATAGGATCAGAATCAGAACCACATCACTGATTTCAGAACACCTCTTGTCTCCTGCGTGGGGAGACTTGCTGAGGCCACCCAAATGATACTCAAAATTAGGATTAGGTAAAATTAATCTTTATTAACATTTTAATTAGGATTAAAACAGCAATGAAAAGCCAGAAAGGGGGGGGGGGGGGGGGAGAAGTCTTCTTTTGTTTTCTCTATATCTTGTGCTCTTTTTCATGTGATTTCTAATCCATCCTAATATTTTTATCCTCAGAGTTGTCGTTAAGATATATAGCAACGTCTCTACCCCCACAGTTCATTTGAGAATTCCAGCTCACTTTTCAAGGCAGTGTGGAGGTAGGATGTGGTTCACAGCACAGATGTAGGTGCTAACCAATAGGACTTAGGTTTCTGAGTCTAATACTTGCCTCTGACTCCTTCAACTTTTGTGACTCTTTTATCCTCCCCCCTGCCCCACTCCTTGGTCACTTATCACTTATCTTCCTGTATTTCATCCATTTGCTCCAGCGAGCACCAGTACGACTCCATTCGTCCCTGTCGTGTAGAAGTGTAGCCCAATGGTATCTGCTCTCTCCAGGAACACGAAGAGCCTCAAACTGTTCATGTGTTTGACAAAGATGTCTGACCATCTCATTGGTGGGTGGCCACACATTCATTTGACGATCCATGGAATCCAGTCACTCTAGTCCAGTGGTCATTCCTAAATCGTGTCCTGCCCATCTGATTTTCATCATCTTGGCAAATGAGACAATATCCTTGATTCTTGATCTTAGAAGGAGGTCGGAACTCTGGATTCCTTCTCTCACTTGTGTGAAGCGTGATACTCCTCCACCGGTCCCCTTCCCCCACTCCTTTGTAATGTAGATAATTCCTAATAAACTTCGTAATTTTCCCCATTTATCCAGGGAGGGGATACATGACTTTTGTTTTACTGTTATGACTTTTTCCAAGATTTGGGACAAAGTAAGCAGAGTCCTGTCCTAACCCTGGGTGAGAAGTAGATGCAAAACTAGAAGTATGCAGCCAAAGAAGGATAAACACATCTGAGAGAATATTCTGCTTCTGTTGATATAATTTGTGTCTTTGTTTTGTTCTACTTTGGAGTCAGGGATTGAATCCAGGGCTTCACACAAGCAAGTCTTATGCTCTAGCACTGCTATAGTCCCCAAAAACGTTTCTAATCTCAGACACTCTCTTAAGAACAACAGCTCCAAAGGAAAAGACTGACTTATTAGGCTTGACATTTGGAAACTTAATCTTCACCTAACACTTGAGCCAAATGACCTTTAGGCTGGCTGGCTGAGGTAGCATTTCCATCCAAATGTCACACTGCATTAGGGTTTCAAGGGCACTCATGCATGCCAGTACCTACCTAACTTTTGGGGAACAGAGATTCCACAGGTTCTGCCCTGAAGATGCCCAAAGCAAGCAGGAGCTACAGTATGCACACAAATGTTGTGACACAACACAAGTAGGGCTGCAGGTGGGCACATAAAGGCTCAGCATGTATGCCCTCAAATCATCCCTTCATTCTCAGAGGAATGCCTCTGCCTTGTTTGCCTTGGTGAGATTTTCTCCTCTTCAGCCTATTATCCTAGCATTCATCTGTCCTGTCAACACATCATAAATTGTTTATAATGCATCATTCCAGAACAGCACTGAAGTAATGAGAATAAATAGATCTTGATAGACATATTGCTACCCACTGAGAGTGAACCGTTAAACAGCTCATGAATATTTAGGAGGTGTTAACTTGCTTCTCACCTCACAAGGCATTTGGGAAATTTTACCATAAATGTTCCCAATTGGGGGTGTGATGTTTGGGGACTCGTGGAGTGTAGCAATGACTAGAAAGAGTTGGGAACAGGGCCCATTCTGAGCTCTGTCACTTACTGGAGTAACTAACTGGTTGCAAATCTTTTTTTAGAAGTCCATTGAACTGTGGATTTAATTTGCTTATCTATCTTCACTTTTAAATTCCTTCCTAGGTTTGGACTGAAGGGGGATGAGAAGAGGGGGAATAGGAAGAGAGCCCTCTCATTTGTCATAGACTCTTGGGCTTGGGGACATCTGCTTCAGGGCTTTGGTCTACTTGAGTCAGCACTGTGACAACCTCAGCTTGATTCTGCCTGAACTTTGAATGCTTTAAGACTGCCAGTGGCGGTCTATATTGCTGATTTCAACAGCTTGTCTTGGGTCTCCCCATGTAACACTGAGGTATGAATGACCAGAGGACAGACTATATATGACTGATGGGAACTGGCAGAAATTCTCCTTCACACTAAGCAAATGAGTGTTCTAAAAAATTTTGACTTTAAAGAAGGTAAAACCATGAGAAGGAGCGAATCAGACATGCTTACCAAGTATGGGGCAGCTTATCTGGCCTCTTCTGTTGAATTCTCTCTCTCTCCTTCTCTCTCTCTCTCTCTCTCTCTCTCTCTCTCTTGCTCTTTATATTCCTCACTGCTGAGCCTTAGATTTCACTCCATAATCTAAGAGGTAACATTGAGATTTTTCTCAGGCTTTGCTCTCTGAGGGAATTGAACTAAAGCACTGGAAATATTTATACATCAAATTCTGTACTACAAAACAGTCTAATACACAACAAAATACACTGTTAGTGGTCATTAAAAATTTAACAATTATTTCTGTCTAAATCTCTAGCTAAAGTAAAAAAGATAAAATTCCTTTCAGAAATTAGCTTTAAGGGGGCAAGAAAAAGTAAGACACGGACCTGATCATCACAGAGACACATCTCTGGCAGATAAAATAAGCAATATTTTTTCTTCCACTGCTGCCTTTCTTGATTTGAGCCCAACAAAATAATACTCTTAACACTGACTCCCTGTTTTCACTACCACTACTCACTTCCACTCTTCTAGGCTTTTAATATTTATTTTTCTGAATATCATTCTGTTTTAAATTCATGTCTTCCCCTTTGGGGGCTGGTTGGTATACACCCAATTGTGTTCAGGATTTACACTAGAGATATGATCAAGGATCACTTTTGGTAATGCTTGTTGGACCTTTTGTGGAAAGACCTGGATGGGCTGCATGCAAGGTAAGCACCTCTCCTGATGTACTATCTCTTCTGCTCCTCTGCCTAGATTTTTGTGCTTTTCTCTGTGTCCCCAATAGAGGCATGAGAGAAAAATGCAAATTCCAAGATGAAAAATTAAATTTTAACATCCTACTTGAACTAATCAGTATACTTAGGGTTATTACCTTGGGCCCTCAAGAAACTGTCCAAGTTTAATTTGCTTAAAATCATATCTGGGTTCTTTACTGCCATGTTGTCATCTGTCTGGCATTCATTCTCTAAGACCCGCCATTTTCTGGTTACAAACTTTGTTCTTTGCACCAGATTAGGTATATGACCCAGATTTGGTCAATTTTATTACCTTATCTTTCAAGGAAGAAACTGGTCCACGGATGGTACTTGAACTAATCTAACAATCAAGTCTGTCAGAAGCCATCAAGTCAATAGTGTGTGTGTGTGTGTGTGTGTGTGTGTGTGTGCATGCAGGTATATATTTCCTTTTGAGAACTAACAGAAGAGACTCCTTTCCCTCTTAATAGCCACACAAGCATGACCACAGGCTTATTTGTTTGCTAATCAATGCCAAACCAAAAAAAAAAAAACAACCTTGCTATACAGGAGAATAACGCCAAGAGTGATAGGGGTGGGGAAATAGGATAAAAGCGGATAGAGGGATATAGAGTTTGAGTATCAAATCCCCACTTCCAGTCTCTGACCTTTAAATATTACTCCATTTTGTTTAGATTTTGGGAGATGCTCTGCTATCATACTGCTAAGTTCCTTTCCTTGCTTACACTGGATTAAATTGGGTTTCTGTCACTTGCGACAACAACAAAATAATTGAAGTTGATATAAATCTGTATAACAAGCAAGGTCTTCTCTCTGCTTAATATATTGTTCCATTGTTTTTCTGATTTGTGCAGAAAATACATTTGATGTAGAGATAGAGCAGGACTTTCTGGCCAGCCATCCTGTGGCATAGTTAATTTGGATTTATGGCTCATTTCTGGCTCCTGATTGATTACTTTTTCCCACATCTGAGGAATTTTATTTGGATTTCTGTACAAACAGTAGTAAAAGTCATGGTTTAAAGTGAGCCAGAAACGTCACCCATACCAGTTAGCTCTCCTATGCTTATTACTACATTTAATTCATGTTTACTGTGAATAAAAGAACAAAACCAAAAGGCATTTGTGTTGTTGATTCAGACACATTGTCAGGTAGGTAGAGAAGGCAGTCGTAACTTTGAATGGAGAATTTTCATTGTAAACTTTCATGATGACTTATTTTATCTTTTGTAAGTACAGATAGCTGAGTAATTCTGCAGCACAGAATACCTAATTGCATCCAGTAATTATATGGGAATCTGCAGTGCGGAAAATAAAGAGTTACCAAAATAACACATTGTTTCTGACAAAATTGGAGGAAAGTATAACTCTGGTTCCAGCAGGAACAGCTGCCTGCCATAAAACTGGCACCTCCCTGCTCATCTAGACAACTAACTCCACTCCCCATGCCCGAGTATTGAATGCCCAAGACACTCCGAGTGTGTACTCTTGTAACTCGGACTTATCTTCCTCTGAAACACATTATGTGGGCTCCTTTCATACTTGAAAAGGGCTGTGATTCAAGAACAGATTCTCTGGCATATGTCATTCTAGCTTCTAAAATATTTTCTTCAAAGATATAGGCACTTAGTGTGGGGTCTCACAGCAGTCCCTCCTAAAGTCTGATTATTCATCTCTGCTGGGTCTGCCGCCTATGCATTATATATCCCCCTTGGGAGACTATTTATTCCAAATATCCAACAAGAAATTCAACTCCTTTGCATTTGCACAGCACTGTCTTCTGAAAATCCTTCTATTTAAAACATGACTTTGGTTCATGTAAGTAATGAGTGAACACGCGTTAGGGCTTCAGTTATACTAGTGGCATGGGTAAGTAGTATAACCATATATCCAAAATACAGACTCAACAAAGCTGAAAATATGAGATCTAAGCTACAACCACTAGAACTTTTTAAGGTACCTGTCAAGCTGACAGTGGGGGAGATGGGACAGGGGTTGAGGTGAGGAGGGAATATGGGAACGCTGATGGAAGGAAGTTGACACTGATGGTGGAATTGGTGTACAAATATGATATGACTAAAATTCAAACATCAATAACTTTTTAAATCATATTTCTTTGGCTCAATAAAAATGTTTATTTAAAACCTAAACAAGAAAAGAACATATATAGAATGACTGCATTCATGAATGGGATATAAATATATACCAGTGTTTTACTAAGTGTGGGAAATGGTAATGTCAGACTAGAACTTAGCATTGAATATACACAAAGAGACTTACATGATAAACCCTAAATGTCTGTAGGGCAAGTCACATTGTATAAAAGAAGAGAGAGAGATACAGAGACAGAGACAGAGAGAAAGTCAAAGAGAGAGAAACAGAGAGAGACAGAGAGAGAGAGAAAGAGACAGAGAGAAGGAAAAGAAAAGGTGCCTGCTGTAGAGGCAGGCCGGGGTGGGTGGGAGGGAATGATGTGCAAACATTTGTGGTGGGAAATGGGCACTGGTGGAGAGATGGGTGCTGGAACACTGTATTACCAAGAACCAATTATGAACACCTTTGTAATTGTATATCTCACGGTAGTATAATAAATTTTTTTAAAACCCTACACAAAGCCCCTAAAAACAATGACTTCTGACACTGTGTCTCTCCTACTCTGTGTCTTTTCCCTGTCTCTAGACTGTGGGGATCCCACTGCTGTCTGCCATGTTCCCTGAGACAGTCCCAGCTGACTAAAGCCAAGTAGTCCCAATTGTTTCACTGATACCCCGAAATGTATGAATATTGTGTCTAAGTGGGAACTCTCCTCCTTTAAACTCATTGACTATCATACTGATGAGTAACTACAGGTTCATAAATCTGTTTCATAATACTTCCCTGGTACCTAAACTTAGACCTACACTTGACTGTTCACTAAAATGCCATCTCTGGGTTACAGGAAGAGTTACATTAACAGTTCACCCAAAGGAGCCCCTTAAAGGAACTATTGCGATCAGTGGAAAATAATGAATCCAATCAGTACTCTGTTAATTGGGAATCTAAAGATCACCTATTAAAAAAATCTAAGAAAAATGAGGACACAACCGCATTCACCTTCAAGAGCAGACAGGAATAGAAATATTGGAAAATCAAACAAAAAATTTGAACCTTATCCAGAGTTCAACAAAAAATTTGAACCTTATCCAGAAAAACCTCAAATCATCCATGCAACAACAATGGAAATTAAACAATCTCAAAAACAGAAATTCAATCAGAGCAAGGAAGAACGGATTCAGAGTAACAAAGCATCAATACAAATAGAATTAAAAGTGTTAAACAGCAAGTTACAGCACCAGAATTCAGCACGCAGGGAATCATTCAGAGACACTGAGGACAAAACACCAGATATAGACAATAATGAAATGGCAAAAGAAAGAAAGAAAGACAAGAGGGTGTGAGATTCTTGAAGAACAACAGCAAGGTAATTAAACTCTGGATGATAGGAATGCCAGAAGAGGAAAGAGATAAAGGAGAAGAATGACTGAAGGATAAAATAACAAAGAACTTCTTCAGTTTATGGAGGAAAGTTTCTTTATATATTCAAGAGGGGCAAAGAGTATCAAACAATACAGGTCAAAATAGTAAAACCAAGGCACTTAATAATCAAAACAGTAAAAACAAAAAGCAGAGATTGACTACTTAAAGCATCAAGAGAAAAGAAAACCCTCAAGTACAAGGGAAATAAGATAAAAATTACACCATATCTCCCCTGTGATACGATATAGGTAGAAGAGGGTAAAATGCCACATTCAAAGTACTTAATGAGAAAGAACTTTCAAAGTAGAGTCTTCTGCCATTCAAAACTGTCATTTAGGGGACCGGAGCAATAGTCCAGCACGTAGGGCATTTGCCTTGCATGCAACGATGTGGGTTCGATCCACGGCGTCCCATATGGTCCCCCTGAGCACCGCTAGGAGTAATTCCTGAGTGCAGAGCCAGGAGTAACCCCTGAGCATTGCTGGGTGTGACTCAAAAAGAAAAAAAAACCTGTCATTTAGATTGGAGGAAGGGATAAAACCTTTTCAGATAAACAAGAGCTAGTAACATTTGCAACAACTAAACTGTTTCTGCAAGAACTTCTGAAAGGATGCCTATAAAAAGCAAATGTCCATTTATAAAAGATAACTAAAGGCCACACACATAAACATGAAACACAGCCCTTTATATCATAAATATATCTGAACATCAGTGGACTAAACCCTCCTAACTAAAGGCATATAGTAATAGCCAAGAAATCATATAGCAGTTAGGGTATCTACTTTGCATATGGCAAACCCAAGTTCAAACTACAGCATCCCATATGGTCTCTCAAGCACTGTCAGGAGTAATTCTTGAACACAAAGCCAGAAATAAACCCTTAGTATTGCTGGGTGTGACCCCAAAACAAACAAACAAAACAGGCCTAAAGTAGCTGGATGGATCAGGGGAAAAAAAGTCTATTTGCTGCTTATAGAAAGCATATCTAAACTCACAGGATAAGTACAGGTTTGGAGTAAGAGGGCAGAAAACAACCATATAAACCAGTAATATAAAAAGCATGTATAACATACATACTATATCAGATCAAACACATTCAATCTAAAGAAAATAATTAGAGGGGCCGGAGCGATAGCCCAGCGGGTAGGTCGTTTGCCTTGCACGCGGCTGGCCCATGCCGGTCTGGGTTTGATCCCCGGCATCCCATATGGTCCCCCATCACTGCCAGGAGTAATTCCTGAGTGCAGAGCCAGGAATAGCCCCTGAGCACTGCCGGGTGTGACCCAAAAAAGCAAAAAAAAAAAAAAAAAGAAAATAATTAGAGACAGATGTGAACACTACTTATAGGTCAAGAAGTATCAACTCTTTTCAAGAAATTATGAGCTATGACTATGAACAATTCTATGCCGTAAAACTGAAGAATCAAGAAGAAATGGACAGAATCTGAAAAACATGTAACCTCCCAAATCTGAATCCAAAGGAAGTAGAAAATCTAAACAAGCTAGTCATAAGCAAGCAAACTGAAACATTAAGAATTTCTACAAAAAAAAAACCTTCTGGTCCAGATGGGTTTACTGGTGAGTTTTACCAAAATTTCTGAGAAGACTTAGTATCAGTACTATTAAACTCTTCCAAAATATTGAAGAAACAGCAATCATTCCTAGTACCTTCTAAGAAAGCTAATATTGTACTAATATCCAACGCAGAGAGAGACACTTCCAGAAGCAACAGAAATATTTCCTATAAACAATAAATCAATAAGAAAACTGACTGAATACAAAGTCAATGCACAAAAACAGGTTGCATTTCTATATAAAAGTAATGGATTAGAGAAAGAAATCAAAATCTATCCCATTCAAAATAGTGTCCCAAAATACCAACAAGAACTAAGGAATCAACAGAACAAGTGTGAATTCCATACCATGAAAACTTTAAATCACTTAATAAAAGATAAATACATTATGAAATGGAAAAATAATCTATGCTTATGGATTAGAGGAATAAATATTGTAAAAATTCCAAATCAGGTGATGAAATATGGTCTTATACTAGAGGCTGAGGCATATATCAAAGATACTGGAATAATCTCTGTTGACAATGATGTAGCTAAAAAAGGAAACCTCACCCACATCAGTGGGTCTATTTTCTGGTTTAACCCCTCTCCTCCAAAAATTATAAGTTGATTAAGGATTAACTGTCATTCCTCACAACTTTACAAAAAGAAAATATTCAAAATATTATATTGCACTATTCTATATTTAACCTCAAATTCCTGGCACTGGTCTGTTAATTTTTTAAAAATTAAAGTACAATGAGACCTTTATAAAATTCCCCAAACAAATGTACTGTGACAGGCAAGGGAACCTATCACATTGGTATATATAGGTATTGGTATAGGTATATATAGGTATTGGTAACCTATATAAGTATTTTTTTCATCATTATTGAAAGATAACCAGGAATGTATTTGAGGGAAGCTCTCAAGCAGTCCTCTGGAGGTTCATGGGCTTCACCAGTGATTATTGACCAGATGGGTCATGAGTTAAATGCAAGGACCAAGGACTGCACTGCTGTTCAGATATTGTGATACTCGGTCTAAATAGGTAGTGCATGGATGCCTTCAGGGTCACATCCATTGTATTAAGGAATGTTCTGTACTGCACCTACTGAAATCTTGGGTAGCTATGTGGTACCAGGAATCAAATCCAAAATGTATGTACTATATGCACTCTATTATCTTCTGATCCCACCAAAAAATATAGCCAAAACACAAAAATACTGAAATTTTCTCATAATAGAGTTATATCTGAAGGTGCTTGTCTACACCCAGAGCTCTGCCCCATGGGCCCTGAATGGTTGATGGTCTGACATAGAAAAAGATTAGGCCTTCTGGAATGAACCCAGAGCCACGGCAGAGCCTGGAAGCTACCCGTGGTGTATTCGATATGCCCAAACAGTAACAGTAATAGACCTCATTCCCAACAAATGGAGACATTACTGGTGCCCGCTCAAGCAAATCGATGATCAATGAGAAGACAAGTAATACAAGTGAAGTGATATATCTGAAGCCTATTTGGGAGAAAACTAAGAGAGAGGTTAGTATCCAAAGGTAAAAAAGAAATATACCTTAGAGTGATTTTAATACATCTTTATAATGTTGTAGAATGTAAAATGCTACTACACAGGAAGCTCACCAGAGACGGTGTTTATAGGCATTTCTATCATTTCTGATGAGTATGCTATCCACTAAGGGTCTATGAAGGGTCTAACACATAAGATTAGAGAGATAAGGAGTCATGAGCAATTGAAACATGAATCCAAGTAACAGTGGGCCAGTAGAGAGGGTATATCTCTGTTGCTCAATGTTCTATGACATTTTAGCTAACTAGTTATTGTTCTTCTGGGTATTTGGAAGCCATTTCTGAGAGGCACTTACTAAGTCTGGTATCATTGCAAAGGGAAAAGTAGCTTCTGAGTAATTTGGCAAACAAAATTGAAGACAAGTTTCTGTATATAGAAGACAATATAAAAATGGAAGAGTGGAGGAGAGATTCTGCTCTCTTTCTGGTTGTATCATGCATATTCAAATTGTCATAGTTGGTGTTTCTAGTCAAGCCAAATTGAGACAGAGTTGCTAGGGTTATGAATAGAAGAATATCCTGGAGATTGATATACTGCATTGTGTACAGGCTAAAGGTAGGTAGACTCAAGACCTTGAAATATTTTTCCTTTGTCTTAGCATGGCACATTAAGCGATGATTGCCTCAACTTCTTTTATTTAAATTTGAATAATTTGGAATAATAATACATTACTAGTACCATTAAGCATCAACTGAGATTTTTCTACTGAGATTCTGGTTTAAGATTAACCTTGGCATTGATACTACTTTGTGAAGTACTTTAAGGAAGTTCCTTATCCTCAAAGTGCCCCAGTTTCCTCTGTTACACAAACATATGGTTGTCCCCATTTGCCTTTCAGGACCTTTGTAAGAATTGGATGAGATGACATGTAAGTAATAAAGATGCATAAATGCTAGTGTATCATTAGCTCTAAATGGAAAACAAGGCAAGTCTGAGTGGGGAGATTCTAAAAGATACACGACAGCCAAAGAACCAGAGCCGGAAATGACAAGAAAAAGTTAAATAAGGAAAGATTCAAATACCCAAAAATTATTGAAAAAAAATCCATCTCAGTAGCAATCAAATTAAAATAAAAAGTCATTTTAAACCATAGTATTAAAGTAATGTTTTCAAATGACAATACTTATACAAGCAGAGTAAAACATACTGCTGATGGTTGTATGGATTGGACAAGATATTCAAATATCCAGCAAGATATTTGAAAAGACCCTAAGTTGGAATGGAAAATAATACCGGGTTAGAATGCATGCAAGGTATTGATCCCTGACACCACAGAGCCTCCCAAACTTTATTAAGAGTAGTTCTGATAGCCCCTCAAGCACTGCCTGGTGTGGTCCTGATGGCCCTATGCACAACTAGGGAGGCTATTTTGGCCCTAGCACTGCAAGGCCCAACAAGTACCACACCCTTGTGCCCTTGAAGTGGACCACTGGCCTGGCAGTATGCATATCACTGAGAGTGACCCTGGGTCCCCTGAGAACAACTTTGAAGCTTCCCCAAGACCTTTAATTATATAACCAAATATTTTGATCAGAGCTACTTAAAAAATGCATATATAACTCCAGACCCACAACTGCGCAGCTCGGCCTCATGTGGAGTGGCCCATGGAGTTCCAGAGGATAGTAAAAGGCTCAGCCAGGCCCTGACCGTGTCCTACATAGCTCCCAGGGTTCACTCATGCATGCAGGCCGCCAAGCTGACCAGACTTGGAGCTGGGATTTGGGCTCCTCCACCCATTCCTCCACCTCATATCGGTAGGTGTGGCCCTCGGCTCCCAGCCACCACAGCCAACAGCAGGAAGAAAGACACTCCAGACACACAGCTGCACTGCAGCAACAATATTAGACAATAATGGAATTTAGGACCAGGTCCTTCCCAGGATCTTTCACATGTATACACTGTAATGATCATTCTAGTTGCAACCAACTAGAGAGGTTATGGGGAATGGGGTATTATGATGTCACACTAGACCTCACTATTCAATATGCACATAGAGGAGACATCATAAACCACTAATATCTTAAGGGCAAGCCACAAAGTGTAAGAGAAGAGAGAGAGAAATACAGGGACAGAGACGGTGAGGTAGAGAAAGAAAATGTGCCTGCAATAGAGGCAGGCTGAGGTTGGGAGGAGGGAGTATTTGGATGTGGGTGGTGGGAATGGGGCACTGGTGGAGGAATGGGTGCTGGAACACTGTATGACAGAAACCCAATTATGAACATCCTTGTAATTTTATTTCTCACAGTGGTATAATAAAAATTAAGGGGGAAAAAAAGGGCACTGGTGGAGGGACAGGTGCTGAAAAAAATGTATGATTGAAACCCAATCATGAACAACCTTTTAATTCTATATCGCATGATGGTATTATAAAAATATTTAAACAAAAAATGCATATAAAAACATTTAACTAAGTGGTATAGTTATATTTCTTGCATCACAAAGATAATAGAAATTATCTAATAGCCTGTGCAAAAAATTAATGGCAAAAACAAATCCACAAATAATTTTCATTACTCTCCTATTTTCTTTTTGTTTGTTATTTTTATTTTAGGTTTTGGGGCCACATCTGGTGTTCACAGCACTTACCCCTGGCTCTGTGCTCAGATATTGCTTCTAGAGGGCCTGAGCCACTGTATGGGGTTCCAGTGATCAGATTCTGTCAGCACATATAAAGCAGGTATTTTACTCACTGTACAGTATTTCTGATCATTTATTCTCCTAGTTTAAAATGATGTCGACATGTAATATTACCATTGAAAAAATTACCTACTAGCAATCTAAGTGAAGAATATTGCTGTGAAGAATATGTAAAATATAAGATCATCTACAGTATAAAAGGTGTATGTACATTATAAGAAGATTATTTATATACAATATAAAAATGACAGACTTTTTTCCTTCCAATTATCTCTTCTGTCAAGGCTTATTTTCAAAATGTTAATAATTCTTGCTGGGTGTGGGGTCAAAAGCATCTTAATTTCCTTCTAGATTATATATAATCACCAGTTATATTTTTTTACATATACAAAAATGTTTGCTTTAAAAAACATCTGTGAAAATGAAAATTCTGAAAGGAATAGGGCTTTTTAGACTCAAGAAATTTGACTCTATAAAATAGAGAAGAAAAATAAGCTTCAAGGAAGATTAAATACTCTCAAAAAAGCTCAAGATATGTGAGAAAAAGTTTGAAATGCATAAATCTCTGAGTAGAAAAAATATGAGACAGTAGCAATGTTATTTTTTGCTTGGTTGATATGAAAAATCTTTCTGCACCATGGAGAGTGTAACTATGAAAACATGACCCACCAACACAAGCGAAAGTTTATAATCAGCTTTTAGTAAAGGCATGTATCAACAATTGCAATAACAGATTATTTCATTTAAGGGGCTTCAAAATGATTAATAGCAAATTCATTCAGGCAATAAAATAAATTCTCCAATAAGATACGTGATACCTGGCTGTGATCTTCACAAGAGAGAACAGGATATTTACATGTAATTTGACTATTCTTTCTTTACCTCCTTAAAAAAATTTTTAGTTCCTTGATTCACATGAGCACAACACAAAAAAAGGGCTTTAACGCACCATGAGAAACTAGTGTGGTGTCCCATCACATACTAAGAGGGCCCCCAAGAAGTACACACGGAACAGCTGCATATATGTATCATCTCTCAAACTTGCACCATGGCTTCGGGTCAGCATGAAGTTTGGTACCACAGCTAAGAGAATACCTGTACAGTTATAAATGGGGAGAAGAAATATGTTGTCTTTAGGGATGTTCTCTGACTCCCCAAATGCTATCTCTTCCCTCTGATGTTTCTTTAGAAATCTGAATTTTACCATGGAGGACATACTGTCCTTATACAGATGTTTCATAAGCTTTTACAATGTATTCAGTGAGATACCAACAATGAAAAAGGGAAGTAAATGACCAGCAATCAGAGTTTTTATACTAGTGGTAGTGACAGCCATTATTTGATGAAAATAAGTTATTGTTAGGTTCTGTGAGAAATAGAAAGAAATCATGCTTTAGAGTGTGATTGGAAATGAAGAGGAATTTTAAACCACAATGGTATTTGGTGATGTAACAAGGTTTTCTAAAGAAACCTGAAAAATGAGAAATAGTTATGAAAAATAATGACATAAAATTAAGTTTTCAAGGCAGAGGGAAGAATGACTATATAGTCTCTGAGCTTGTGAAAGAGCTTGGTGGAATTTAGTAAACCAAAGAGTCATGTGACAGAGAGTGGAGTGAAATAAGGCCAGAGGTGGACAGAGATCATATCACACAGGGCCTTGTATACACTGAATTTTACATTCAACATGTGATGAGATACTAATAGAAGCACTATCAGGTAAGGAGTGACTCTTAGGCTAAGTAGTAAAAATATTCAGCAACTTAAATGCTAATTTTTAAAAGCTCTTCACTTAAAATTCAAGTGACCCTAATGGAGTTAGCATCTTAATTGGAGTACACTGACAGCCCTTTTCTCATTACCACTGCAGTCTCAGCGGGAGGGAAGCACAAGAATCTGACTCGGAGGCTCTGAGAGAACAATAAATATTTGAAAAGGCAAGAAGATGTGTACCTAAAATCAAATTGCCAAGGTAATTTGAAAAGATTCTTGAAAACAGGTTCTTGGCGTATGATGAGAGCATGTGAAACTTAGGAATCAAACAGTGACTTTAGCAAGTTCCTTTCTGAAGATTCCATAAAGTACACAGAATCAACATTATTTAGAATCAGAGTGGAATATTTGTGTCCACGCTAAATGTACATAATGAAAGGTACACTCCACAATGTGATGCTATTAAGAGGTCGGGCCTTTGGAAAGTAATTAGATTTAAATAAGGTAAAGCGTGTGGAGGCCTAATGAATGCAATAAGCTTCACAAGAAAACTTGCTTCCGTTCTGCTCACCACCACATGAGGACAAAATGAGAAACCAAAACCTGCAAGCCAAAAGAGGGAGCTCACTATAATCCAACTTTTCTGGCACCCTGATGTAAGACTTTCAGGCTCTATAATTATAAGTTATAAATTCCTATTGCTTATAAGCCTCTCTGTCTCTGGTATTCTGTTATAGCAGCTCATCTAAAATACTTAGAAATGTACTGAAATTTGCATCAGTAATCCTTGTTAGTTTATGAATTGATAGTTTCTGAATTTTTATATGCAAAAAGTAGGGTTTAATTCAATATCTTAACAGCTGAGTACTTACAATATGCCCATACTACACCAGGCACTGCGAGGTTTCAAAGATGAATCCACAACAATAATCACTGTATCACTGTCTTCCCGTTCATCATCGATTTGCTCGAGCGGGCCCCAGTAACATCTCTTTATGTCCTGTCTCATGCTAGTAGAGCCAAAGGGCATCTACTTGCTCCAGGAACATAAAGAGCCTCAAACCGTTATATTAGGTCATGGGAATGACCTAATATAATTGTTACTGGTATTTGGCATATCAAATACGACACGGTAGCTTGTCAGGCTCTGCCGTGTGGGTAGCATACTCTTGTAGTCATCTCTAAATACAGCATTTATTGATGAACCGCGGCCTGAGGCCAGGCTGTGATAGGCATGATTTCAAGCATACTATTTTTCTCATAAAGTTAGAAAAATTTGGAAAACTATGGCAAAGGAATCCTCATGAGTTAAAAATAATAGAATGGATATTGCAAGCATTTATAAGTGCCTATGTGACTCTTCACGAGTATGAGAATGCAGTCATTTTGCTTATCTTCTTGTCCTTGATACAAAATATTAGAGAAAGACCCAAGAACCAAGATCTGTTTGGATGTGAAAGCAGTGGAAATTACTTGAGTGGAGAAGCAGAATTATGTTGCAGGCATTGGAATGAGACCTCAGTTAAGCAACCCCATGTGGAGCTCTTCTGCTGGGATGGCCCTAAGGCTTTTATATGCATTTACTTTCCTGCTTATTTGCTCTACAATTGTAAAGTGCATGTTGACTCATGAGCCTCATTCTTCCATGTGAACAACATGTACATACTCCTAATGTTGCTGGCAATGCACTCAGCCTGAGACTTGGAAAGATGAAGAGCCCTGTCCTTGAGGAGCTCAGGCTAATCAAAGAAACAGAAAATAAACTTGCAAATATTAATGATAAAAAGTTGTCAACGATATTTTGAAGATACTAACAGAATGAATGACAAACATTTTATTGGGACAATAGCAGAGAATATTTTCTTTTTGAACTATGTTTGATCTTGAAAAGAGTTAACTGTGATCTCCTAGGTGGAGCGTGGGTGGTGAGAAAGGGCACCCACACATGCAGGGGTGGGATCTGAAGTCATTTAGGCCAGGGTCTGGGGAACTGTAAATTTCAGCTGGACATAGGTATTGGAAACTTGTGTCAGTTTAATAAGTTTAGATTTTATTTTAGAAGAACTAGGAAACTAATCAAACAGAAGGTTTCAAAAAGAGAATTGCAGAATAATATTTGTTGCTAAATTATTCTGTGTTGCTCAATTGAAAAAAATTTCTGGAAGAGAATTGGGAATGAGGGAATTTTTAAAAGCAGGCCAGGAAGAATTGAAAAAAGATGCTTTTCTGTGCATTTTGCTCTTCTTAGCCTATGTCTTCTACCACTAAGAACTAGGTTTGTGTTGGTTTACAAGAGTTTGAGGTGGTGTTTGTTGTTGATATATATTTTACATATTAAAATGATCTTATGGCACTTGTCATAATGCACTAAAGGTTCATTGGTATTGTCACCAATGGCAAGATTTTATTATTTTTATGGCTGAGTGATAATATTATTTATAATATACATCTGTATTCATTTATGTATTTCTACAATTTTTCTTAATTTGCGGGAGTCATAACAAGAATAACTTCTGGGTCAGTGCTGGGAAGACCATGCAGAGCTAGAAATCATTCCAGTCCTCTTACATGCAAAGCTTGCGTTCAGCCCATTGCACTCTCAACTTCAGTACTGGCTGCTATAAATAATGTAATAATGTGATGAACAGGGTGGGTGCATACATATATATATATAAATATATATATATTTCATTTTCTTCAGATATAGAAAACATTATATGTCCTATTCAGACATAGAACACTTGGATCATATGATAACTATTTTTTGAGAAGTCCACATACTGTTTTCCATAATGACTGCTGTTTATCTTCCAAAATTTTCTCCATTTGGTTAACATTGATTTTATTTTTCTCTCTTTTCTTCTTTTACTTTTCTTGTGTAGTGCTTGAGATCAAATCCCGGTTCTCACACAAGCAAAACAAGTGCTGTACTGCTAACTTATATCCTGTTCCTCTGTTTATTATATTTTTAATAGTCATTATGATAGGATGGGAAGAAATCTTATTGTGGGTTTGACTTGCATTTCCTTGATAATTCTTTGAGCATCTCGTTATATATGTTGGCCATCTATATATTTTTGTTTTGGAAATATCTACTCATTTTTTCTGCCTATTTTGGAAAAATGGCTTGCCTATTTGCTATTATAAGAATTGTAATAATTCATATGTATTTTAGATATCAACATCTTATCAGGCAAGTTATTTGAATGTGTTTTTCATTCAGGAAACTTCACTCTTTGTCGGTGTTCTTAGATCTTCAGAAGATTTTTGCTTTGATGTAGGGCCACTTGCTAATTTTTGCTTTTGTTACCATTGTTTTTGATGTTCGATTCAAAGAGTGATCACCAAGATCTGTGCCATGAAGGTAAGGTTCTATTTTTTTTCCTCTAGGAGTTTTATGGTTTCAGGTCTTATGGTCAGGCCTTTATCTTAATTTTTGTGTCTGGTGCAGGATCGTGGTAGCATCTCATTCTTTCATGTGGTGTCTAGTTTCATAAGTGCCATTTACTAAAAAGGACAGTCCATTAAAGAGATTATCTCCATGCATATCCTTAGTTACTTTTGTTTAGAAATTTATTGGCCGCATATGTATGGATTAATTTCTGAGCTCTTTATTTTGTCACATTGATACATATATGTGTGTTTTATGCCAATAACCTACTATATTCTTTACTATTGCTTTACAAGCAAAGCTTGAAACAGGAAACCTGATGTGCATAGTTCTATACTTTCTCAAGATATCTTTATTTGTTTAAGTTCATTGTGGTTTCATAAAATTTTGTGGATAATTTATTTTTTTAGAAAAGTATCATTGGAGATTTTATGTGAATCACACTAAATCTGTATTTTACCATTTTAATTGAGGCATTGGGATTATAAATCCCAGTTATAAATCCATATCACCCTAAATAGTGGGTAAGGTTTATGTCATCTGAGTGTAATATATACAGTATACACCTGTATTTTCTGTTGGGATCCTTCTTTTTCTCTTTTATTGACTCACTTCTCTAGCTACAAATTTCAATACTATACCAATGAAAATGAGTGATCATGATTGTCTTGGTCCTGATCTTAAAATAAAACTTCAAATTTTATCATTAGAGTCAGAGAGACAGGGGTTTAAAACACCTGCTTTGTAAGTAGTTCAGTGCCACTAGCAGTGATCCCCGAGCACAACCTGGAATAAGACTTGATAACATACCGGGTGTGGCCCAGATCCCCTCCTCCAAACAGATTTTTATTACTCATGAATGTGGAATTTTATGTAAGTATTATTTCTGCATCTACTGACGTAACCAGTCATTAGTGTTCATTTGGTAATGTGTTATATAATATTTACTATTTTTAGTATATTAAACTCTCCTTGAAACTTAGATATAATTATCCTTTGTATCATTGAATTTGACTTGGCAATATATATATATATTTTTTTTTTTTTTTTGCTTTTTGGGTCACACCCGGCGATGCTCAGGGGCTACTCCTGGCTCTGCACTCAGGAATTACTCCTGGTGGTGCTCGGGAGACCACATGGGATGCCGGGATTGAACCCGGGCCACCATGGGCCGGCTTTGTGCAAGGCAAATGCCCTATCCGCTGGGCTATCGCTCCCGGCCCCTGGCTTGGCAATATTTTATTCAAGATTTTTATATATGTTTTCATAAGTAATATTAATTTGTAATTTCCTTTTCAGTGTTGCATCTTTTTTCTGATTTTTGATGTCAGAGCTGACTGACTCATAGTGAGTTTAATAGTATCTCCCTTCTATTGTTTGGGACAAGTTTGAGGAGAGTTGTTATTTTTCTGGAAATTTTGTTCGATCTACCATTGAAGACATCTGGACCTCGGCTTTAGTTTGGTAGGAGGTTTTTGATTATTGATTCAAATCTCCTTACTGGGATTTTAATAATGTATGTTTCTTTTGATTCAGACTTTGTAAACGACATGTTTCTAAGAATTTCTTGAGTTAGACAATCATTGCTATAAACGTCTGAGCAATAGATGCTATTAGAGCAATAGATGCTTTTCTGCATCCATTAGTTTTGATATATGCCATTTTTTGGTACGTGGGTATTTTTATTTCTCTTTTGTTTTCTTCATTCATATGTTTTATTTCATTTTTAATTTACTCATATTTGTGAATTTTAAATTGCAATTGATCTCTGGCTGTAGAACATTCATTATGTTTGAAAAAGGTGCTTGATGTTAATTTCATTCATCTAAATGTATTAAGTTTTGTTTTATGGCATAATATATAATCTATACAGGAGAAAGTTCCATGTGCATATGAAAAGAATATGTAATCTTTTGATTTTGAATTAAATTATTTGCATATACTTATTAATTCCATTGGGTCTAAGTGTTAAGACCAACATTTTACTATTAAATATTTAATATACTGAGAAAAAGATGGAATATGCAGTGAACATATGCTCTCATCATATAGATATATTCTTTAGTGGAATTATTATTTCCCATCTTCTAAAATATAAGGAATAGAAACTCAAAAATGCTGTTGGATTCTTTTAAAACATATCTTCCCTTAGTACATCTCCTTTTCTCTCATTTAGCACACCTCAAGTGAGAAACCTATTATAGGAAACTCTGGAAATAATTAAGGGCGGCATAAGGAAATGGTAATTGGAAATATGAGAGAATGGTAAAGAGAATTTCTGAAGCATAACGGAAATTTTTAGCATAAGCTAAATGAAAGATGTGATTGTCTTACCTCATTCAGACTTCTGTAACAAAATACCACATACTGGTCACACTGTATCACTGTATCACTGTCTTTCCGTTCATCATTGATTTGCTCTAACGGGCACCAGTAACATCTCCTTATGTCCTGTCTCATGCAAGTAGAGCCCAAGGTTACCTGCTTGCTCCAGGAACATAAAGAGCCTCAAACCATTCCATCATGGTCATGGGAATGAGGTCTATAATTGTTACTGGTATTTGGCATATCAAATATGACACGGGTAGCTTGCCAGGCTCTGCTGTGTGGGTAGCATACTCTTATAGTCATCTAAAAATCCAGCATTTATTGATGAACAGGGCTGTGATAGGCTGGTCTGCTGGGTGGAGTTCTGACGAGGGGGAAGTCCGGATGTGGAAAATGGAGGCCCTCATGGAGTGGGGGGGGTCGTCTGGCTTGTTGCGAGGCTCTGCTGGGGTGGTTGGCCAGGGCTAGAACTTGCCATCCCTTCGGGCACCTCGAGAGCGGCTGGGCACAGGGAGAGCCAGTAGCAGCTCTGCCCCATGTCTTTGAGTCTCTGGATCAGCATACCTGGGCCGGATTTAAAACAGACTGCTACAGGGTGAATCTCAATGAGCCTGGGTGTGATAGGCTGGTCTGCTGGGTGGAGTTCTGACAAGGCGGAAGTCCGGATGTGGAAAATGGGGGCTCCTCATGAGTGGGGGGGTCGTCTGGCTTGTTGTGAGGCTCTGCTGGGGTGGCGGGCCAGGGCTAGAACCTGCCATCCCTCCCTGGAGCCTCATGAGCGACTGGGCACAGGGAGAGCCAGTAGCAGCTCTACCCCATGTCTGTGAGTCTCACTGGTCACAGAAATTTATTTTTCATAGTTCTAGAGACTGAGTTCTAGATTGCCACAAGATTCAGTATTTAAAGAACCTGCCATTTAGGCAGGACGTGGGAGGGGGAGGGAATTGGGGACATTGGTGGTGGTTGAGGGGCACTGGTGGAGGGCAGGGTGCTGGAACACTGTGTGACCGAAACCTCCAAGCGTGAACAAAGTTGCAATTGTATATCTCACGGTGTTATAATAAAATGTTTAAAAAAAAGATTCAGTATTTAGTAGAGCCATACTTTTGGTTCATAAATGATAATATTTTGCAGTGTCTTCACATGGTGAAAGGTGCTCAGCACGCCCATAGAGTCTCTTTAATTCCATTCATATATGAGACCTCCACCCTCACAATTTAAATACCCCCAAAGGCATTACCCCTTAGGACCAATTTTTTCTCACTTTATTTCAACACCATGATTTACAAACTTGCTCATGATCTATTTGCTATAGGTATTGATGTATTCCAACACAAATCCATTCACCACTGGTGACCTTCCCTCCACCACTGTCCCCAGATTCCTAACCATCGTTCAAGCCTAACTCCACAGCAGACCCAAAATAATTAATTTTTATTGCTTGTTCATAAGTGCTAAGTGTTATCAAAAAAATAAGCACGAATGGAGTTATCAAAAATGTTTTTGTAAAAGAAAATTTGGGAAAATTGTATCTCTCCCTGGGGACATTAAATCCTTGTCTGAGGGTTTACTAAGCTGCTGCTGCTAGTTGAGTCTTCTGTGTTAATGTTTTTGTTGATGGAGCTTAGTTGGCTTCTGCATTGTGTTCCCATCCAATCTGTGTGCTCCTATTAGGATATTAGTATTATATAGTTTGGAGGTCCAAAATTGGTGACAGGACTAATGGAGATGTTACTAGTGCCCACTCAAGCAAATCGATGAACAATGGGAAGACAGTGATACAGTGATACAGTGATAGTTTGGAGATGTTGCATGATTATGAATGCAATTGCATTCTCTAGAAAATCCAGAATATTTATTTGGACAGTGAGCTTAAGTGGCAGAAGCAGTGGAATGTGGGTATAACTGCTGGCATCGAATCTGACTCCGAGAAGGCCAGGAGTTTTCAGTCAAAAACTCCCAGTGTGCCTGAAATTTTCTGCAGTTTAGCATCTCCATAGAACCCAGTTTGAGACAGTGGAGTCTGGCCTTAGGCATGGCTGCAGTTGTGGTTTGCATGCACCTGCCAGGGCTTCACTAAGGTGGGAACTTGGTCCCCTCATCCGCCTTCCTCATTTCCCCACCTTATCCCCACCACCACCAACCTCCAATCCTCCCTTGCTCTGATTGCTCTGAAGGTTTCAGCTGGACTGGTATATCTGATAAATTCTTTTTTATCTGATAAATTCTAAAACTCAGTTTTGGTGGTTAGGCTTTCAACATATCAATGGGGGGGGGTCACAAGTATTTGCTCACAATCATTCAGCCAATGGCAAGTAAGAAAATATTATTACAGATTTTCAAGTCATATTTCAAGTTAGTGAGTGATACTACTTATGAAACATGAAGGTGAGTATGAGGTTGGAAAAATAATAAAGTCTTAAAGTGGTTCTGAAGGTTCATGTGGTTCTGAAGTTGTAGAGTGACATCATAGAAATGTTTTCCTGCCTGGTCTCCACATGTGAATATTTCCAACTTTATTACCCATTCCCTCTGCCTCTTGTTTTTCATTTTATTCTTTATCGTAAACAGTGAGCAAATATAGCTTCAGAGTGAACTGATTGCTAGAACTTGAATTACTGAGTTACAAAGAAAGGAGCATTTGGCATCCAGAATTTGACTATTCCAAACAAGCAGGAATTTCTCTTATAGTTCGCTTTTACCAGAATTGTCTATTAACGTTTTGAAAAACATTTGCTAATCTGATAGGCAAAGAATAGTTTCCTTACTTTTGTTTAAATTTGCTTGTCTTTGATTATACTGGAAGTTGCCCATTTTTCCATATGTTTGTTAACTGTTTTGCCTTTCTTATTTTATGAATCATCTGTTCATGTCTTTTGCCCATTTATCTAGTTCAGTTTAGTGTTTTCATGATCAGTTTTAGAAATTCTTTGTACAATAAAGCTAGTAACTCAATATTAAACAGCTTTCAAATACTTTCTATTTATCTTTTCATTTGAGTTGCTGGTTTCATCTTTTATTTGAAGACATGCATTTTACTATTTAATTATTTAAATCATTCTTTAATGAATTACTTAAAATAGAATACAAGACTTCATGGTCTGACTCTTTAAAATTGTAATTCATCCCACAGAAATTTGTGCTGGAGATGTCAGTACTACTGTCTGCATAAATGTGAAAGCAAGCTCACATTTCTAGTAATTAGCATAGATGCCTGGAACTCCATTCATGCCTCTATAAATCAGGAGATTTTTATAGTCTTTTGGTCCAACACCAGCATTACCTTTTAGACACTGAGATAGAGAAACACAGTAAATTAACTTTGGAGTTAAAAGCTGGTGTACCACAGCCTTTCTGGAAAACAATATGGACTTTCCTCCAAAGACTAGAAATTGAACTCCCATTTGACCCAGCCATACAACTCCTGGGAATCTACTCTGGGAAACCAAAAATATGCAGCGGAAACACCATCCCTACTTTTATGTTCATAGCAGCATTATTCACAATAGCCAGAATCTGGAAGCAACCAGAGTGCCCGAAAATCGATGACTGGATAAAGAAGCTTTGGTACATCTACACAATGGAATACTATGCAGCTGTTAGGAAAAATGAAGTTATAAAATTTGCCTATAAATGGATGGACATGGAGAAGATTATGTTGAGTGAAATTAGCCAAAAGGAGAGAGACAGATACAGAATGACTGCATTTATATGCATGGCATAAATATATATGTACATATTATGATACCAATATCCAAGGTCAAGTGAAACATATATCAGGAAGTCTTGTCAAAGGTGGAAATTATCACAAACGTGTGGGAGTCAGAGGCTAGGTAAGACAGAAAATGAAACAGTGTGCTAACAATTGTCGAGGGTACTAATGCCAACCTAGAACTGTGCATTAAATAGAGGCAAAAGGATACACATGACAACCTTTTAATGTATGTTCTGTAATCCATAGTCTGGAGGGGAAGGAAAAGAGAAAGAGAGAGAAAGGGAAAGAAATAAAGAACCTGCCATGGAGGAGGGGCTGGGGGAGGGGGAGGGAACCGGGACGTTAGTGGTTGGAGATGGGCACTGGTGGCAGGATGGGTGCTGGAACACTGTATGACCAAAAACCCAAATATGAACTTTTTTAATTGTATATCTTTGTATCTTTGTAACTGTAAAAATAAAAAAATTAAAAAAAGGTGAAAATTATCACAAATGTATGGGAGTCAGAGGACAGGTAAGACAGAGAATGGAACAGTGTGCTAATAATTGTC